>SNQJ01S0045423.1:9101-49286 GCA_010110895.2 Picea sitchensis | reverse complement strand
GGTGGATGTAGCCCACACTGGGTGAACCACGTAAATCTGTGTCTCTCTTGTATTGTGTGTCTTCTGTGTTTTGTTTCTGCATTTGTTTTATTTTATTGCTCTGCGGTCTTGTTTTTCTAACATCACACTCACACAATCTCCAAATCACCTCAATTCATCTACAATGATAGGAACAAATGAAGTGGCATTGTGGGCCCACCAGCCATATATAGCCCCTTTTTCCCAACTTCCACACTCTGTTACAGGAGCCCATATCCTTCGTTTTCTGATCCGTTCTCAGCCACATGATCCTAGTTCTACCATCTACACATTCACATTCCCTGGGCCATCATCTGAACTTGGCCCTGGAGGAGAATGTTTCTCACACCACATTTAGGTATGCATACAGATGTTCCATTTTATCAAATAGTTGTTATATGTTCTTTATCATCAGATATTTTTCACGTCGGGTATTTGGTTTTCATGTGTGTAGGTACTTGTTCCGCAAACTTATAGCTCCTTCAGGTATATGTTTGACACTGGCATGTAATTATTCCCTCTGTAAATCAATTTCATCTCCCAGTAATACCCTCTGACATTTACCTTTAGGGTCCTTACATATGACTCTATAGTACCTTTACCTCTGTTTCATTTGGGTACTGTCACCCAATAGCACTCTCCCCCACATGAATTTCCCCATTCATAGTTCCCCTTGTAAATTTGACACTCATGTTGATGTCACCCACCTAGGGATGGGAGTCTCGATAGTCCTATGCACTTTCAAGAATGAACCCCCATACTTCTTCTCATCATATTGCTAACCTTCCCAATAGACTCCCAAGTCATCTCATCTCGGTTCTATTGACTACTCCTTCGCAGTATCATTATCCCTCCATCTCTTCCACCATAAGTTTTCCCATCCGCAAATTGTCTTCTATCCATTTACCTACTACAAAAATCCACCCATGGGGCCCCCACCCTCCACCAATTTTCTTTCACAAACTTGTGCCTTAACAGGCCAAGCCATATTTCACTAGGGCACACGTTTCTGTATATGTATACTCAACCCAAATTATTCTTTATTTATTTGGTAATTGTAAAAGTCCTTTGTTTCGAACATATACTTAGTTTTTTCGTTGTCACCCTTGACAACCTTCTTTTTTATGGAAAAGCAACCCATGTTGCCCTTGGTTGGGGCATCCACTCTCTTTTCATACTGACGTCATTCACAAACCTATAGTATCCCAAGTCCATATACCCATGATCTATGAGTTTGTCCACTTCGTTAGCCTCTGGAATAGTTTAACCCCATATCTAGTCATCCCTCTGACATTAGATCCAGTTTTACGGTTGTTGCCAATCACCCTTCAAAATTTCCCCAACCACAGTCAGTCTTGAGTCTCCCTGAATCTTGACTTTGTTCATGTTACCCGTCAGTACCTGATACCATCTCAGAGGATTTCATGAAGCCCTTTTCTTCTTGGATTCATGTCTCCCTTCTTGTCGACATCAACACAATTTCTAGAAGGGAGATAGTATCTTGACTCTCATTACCTTTACAATGAGGAGTCTCGGACGAAACAAAGAGAATCATAATTTCTCTCTGATTCCATTGACCCCCATAACATTTGAATTCAACAAATTCTCATGTTACGGTGGGTCTTACTATGAAACTATTACAGTTGTTTCATACTAGCCGAAGACACCTGAATTCGTTAGGCCATCAATGCCCACGAGTCATCGACAATTCTTACATTCATCCTTGCCTCACTTTAGAGTCCTTTCACCATTCATAACTGTCATATGTCATTATTAACCGTGCCCGAGGGCGCTGCAGTTATCTACATCAACATGATACATATTTAGTTACAGTCTCACATTTTGGTTACATGACGTGAGCATGGGGAATGCCTACCTCGTTTGTACATAAATTTTCTTTTTTCTCCCTAGAGAAAGGTTTGGGTCCCACAGTTTTCCCTCTCCCTCTGGCAGATCGGTCTTTCATTTCCTCTCTTCACTCTTCATTACAATGGCACTCTCAACAAAATAAAAATTGATGTATTTCGGCTATACGTATGCTCCTAACCTCCCACATTAGGGGGAATTTTTTATCACTGAAAAATTTTCTGCAACATTGCACGCAAATGGTTAAATAAACACATCAATTCCAACAACAATTAGTCCACCTAAAGCACCAAAATTCATTCAAAAGGAAAAAATATATATAATTGGGTCAAAAATTGAAATGCACATATTCACCAAAGGAAGTGCGCGCATAGTGTGCAGTGTGCACAGGCCAATAGAGCCCTCACTGTGCAAAATGCGCAACTGTGTACAGTAAAATTTGAACACTTCTATGAATGATGCATTTATGGATCTTATAGACCCCTCAACCACTTATGGACCAACCCCCAACACGATTTGACACTCATATCTGAGCAAAATCTAGCTTGGGGGTTGGTCAAGGGATAGAGGGTGCCCTAAAATGCCCCGTGTTCACATTATGAACCAATTACATTTTTCCATGTATGAATGCTATAACTAAGAGCCATGGGAGTGCTAAGAAACCAAGATCTTCATAGTATTGTTATGCTGCAAGAATTCTTCCTTGGGAATCCTCTTTTCTCTTGAAAGCCATCAAGAACCATTGCAATAAGCCATTCCACTCACCTCTTGAGGGAATAGGTATTGTTGTTCTTCACCATTTTCCATTTCTTTCATTGTATGAAGATCTCTCCATTAGGGAACTCGAGAGCCCTCCCAAGGAGGAAAAGGGGACTCATGAGTCCTTATTTTTCTATACGGTGTTTTTCCTACTAATCTATTGATCCATTGGTAGCATTATGTTGGTCATTGTTTTATTTTCATGGTTCTAAGTTTCTCATGCTTTCTAACATTTACTTCTTAGTTGTTTTAGTTTATTTCTTTTTATATACATGTGTTTGGCTTGTTTAACCCAGTCACAAACTTTTGTCTTGTCTAGCAGGCTCATCTAGACATGTAAGTGTTGTTGTTTTGCTCACCCAAGTGAAAAAACCAACACAACTCTTATGATTGTGTTTCTCTCAGTGATCCTTCTTATGCTATTATTATCTAGTAAATTGAAAAGAACTTAATATCGTCTCTAAATTTAACAATTTTTTCTCATGTTTCCAAGTTAAATTCTATTAGATTTATGTTATTTTTTGTTGTTGTGTTTGATTTTGAAGTAGAACAAATGGATGTGAAGACAACATTCATAAATGGCGACCTGGAAGAGAAAATCTATATGAAACAGCCAGAAGGCTTCGTTGTGAAGGGAAAGAAGGAGTTGGTGTGCAAGCAACAAAAGTATCTGTATGGTTTAAAACAATCACCAAGGATGTGGTATCAAAACTTTGATACTTATATGAGCTGGGACTTGGATTCACAAGAAGAAAAGAGGATCACTGTGTGTATTTTAAATTAATTGGTGATCATTTGATTTATTGGGTCTTGTATGTGGATGACATGTTGATGATAGGAAACAACAAGGAGACTATCTAGGATGTGAAAACTTAATTGTCCTCTAAATTTGACATGAAAGATATTGGTGTTGCAAATTTCATTTTGGGCATGGAAATTAAAAGATATCAAAAAATCATGAAACTTTGGTTAAATCAGAGAAAAAATGTGGAGACAATATTGCAGAGGTTTAATATGCAGGAATGTAAATTGGTCAGGGTCCCTATTCTTATAGGTGTAAAGTTATATGTGGATAAGTGTCCCAAGACACGGGAAGAGGAGGAGGACATGCCTCATGTACCATATGCGAGTGTGGTTGAAGTTTGATGTATTCAATAGTCTGTACTAGACCGTACATTGCACATGCAGTGAGAGTTTTGAGCAGGTATTTGTTAAAACTAGGAAAGGAGCATTGGACAACAGTAAAAAGGGTTTTTAAATATTTGAGTGGCACTACTAGTTATGGATTGTGCTACCAAGGAAGACTAGGTTTGGACAGAGTGTTGGACATACATGGATGTGTGGATTCAGACTGGTCTGGATATCTGGATCGTAGAATATCTATAAGTGGGTATGTGTTTAACTTGTTTGGAGGAGAAATCAGTTGGATGAGAAAAATACAGTTTGTAGTGGCATTTTCAACTACAAAATCTGAATACATGGTAGCCACTCATGCAATCAAGGAATAAGTATGGTTACAAAAATTTTGTTTAGGTATTGGGTTGGTACAACAAGATGTAAGGATAGAGTGTGACAATTAGAGTGCAAATTTTTTGGCGAAGAACCTAGCTTATCATTCAAAGACAAAGCATATTGATGTTCAATATCACTTTGTGAGAGACATAGTTGAAGAAAAGGAGGTGGTGCTAATGAAGGTGGACACTTTGAAGAATTTTGCAGATTCATTAACAAAATCTATGAGAACTAAGAATTTCTCTTGGTGTAGAGGATCTATGAGTATTGTTTCCCTAAATTGTTGACTATGTAACCTTGTAACCCCCTGTATGCAAAGAAAAAAACAAGTGGGAGAATGTTGGATATGTGTTATATTCTTTGCACGACTAGAATTAGTGTCTATGTTGTGTCGGGCATGCAAGGGGATAAGAGGGGGGTTGCATGGGGGTAGATCCCCCCTACACTAGTGTTCAGGAGCAGTGCCCCCAATTTTTTTTTTGCCACAATTTGCGTGTCCATTTTTGGGCGTTCCTCAGTTTTCATGACCATTTATGGGCGGTTTTTTGGAACATGGTTTTTCGTTGATGGTTTTCTATTTTCGGTTAAGGAATTAGGGTTGTTGACTAATCCAGGTCATTGGATTAGGGTTTTGGATGTTGCTAGCTCCTATATGTATATTGTATTGTAAACAATGTATGATATGAATGAATATAGAATATGTTGGTTTTCCCGGTTTGGGTTTCCAGGGGAAAAATCTGTGTGATGTTTGTATTTTCCATTGTATATTTTATGTTCTTTTATTGAAAATCTGTTTGCAGTAAAATATTGTACAAGGTTAAAATCTACAAAATATTGTAATGGTTGATGATCTGTATGAATTATTGTCTCCTTTCCCATTAAGTAATGCTTCCATTTCTTCATGCTTTGTACCATTGCATACAATTCCTTATCATATGATGGATATTTAATTACAACCTGAGTGAAAATTTCAAAATTATAACATATAGGTTTAGCTTGTTGCATCAAGACTGCTTCCATGGAATATCCTCTTGCATCAGCTTGAATCTCAAATGGTTGTTGTAGATCTGGAAGAGCCAAAACAGGTGTGATGCTTATCTTTTCCTTCAATGTCTTGAAGTATTTATGTTTATTTTCTCTCCTTTAAAAGACATTTCTTACACTTGTTAATGCATGCAGATGAGTTTCTACGCAAGAGAAATTAGCAATGAATTTCCTCCAGTACTGTACTACTCCTAAGAAGCTCTCGACTTTTGTGGTAGTAGTTGTCTTGGGACATTTTACAATGAATTCTACTTTTGCAGGATCTATATTTAGCTAAACATTCCCTACAATATATCCCAATTATACCATAGAAGTTTTTCCAAATTCACATTTTGACATTTTGATATACAATTTCTCCTTTTTCAAGAGTTCAAAGAATGTCTTGACATGATTTATATGATCTTCCCATCTTCGACTAAATATCAATATATCATCTAAGTAGACGATGACAAAATAATATATGTAAGGCCTGAACACATAAGCCATTACCCTCATTAATTTTGCAAGTGCATTACATAAACCAAATGACATAACTAACCATTCAAATAACCCATGCTTTGTCTTGAAAGAAGTTTTTTATGTCATTTTATGCAATTTTTATATGATGGTAACCACTTCTCAAGTCCAACTTAGTGAAATAAACACCATTCTTTAATTGATCCAATAAGTTATCAATTCTAGGAATAGGATGATGGTTCTTTGCCAAAATCTTGTCCAGTGCTCAGAATTCAATACGCATCCTTTATGTGCCACATTTATTTGAAACTAATACAATAGGAGAACCACATAGAGAGGAGCTTGGTCTGATGATTACTTTATTGAGAAACTCTTGAACTTGCTTCTTAATTTTTGCATTCTCGATCACTAATGACCTATACATTCCATTATTCAGAAGAGGAGCATCCTACTACAAATATATTTCATGTTCAACCTCCCTCTTAGGAGGCAACCCTATAGGTTCCTGAAACAACTCATCATAGTTAGATATAATTTTAACGGATTTTTTTTTATGATATGGATCAAAACATGGGAAAGCATATGTTATATATTCTTATTTCTATTTCACTATCATGAGCATAAAATTTTTACTTGCACTCACGAGTATATTCATTTTCTATGTGCTCACTAAAGAAATATTAGTTTTGATTCCTGTTGGTAGCACAATATAATTGTTAATTTTTCATATTAATTAAACGATCTATATAGCTTCCTAATTAGGGTTACGAATTTTTATCACTCTTCATGAGCAATTTCCAAAACGTCAGTTGTAAGTTGTCGTTTTTCTCTATTGTCTATTTATGCTTTGTTTTCATGACTGAAAGTATGAAAACTTGCGACCGTGATTATATTTCTGTTTTAAAATATCATTAAAGGCAAATTGTTCATACAGTTTATTAATGGAGTTTTGGTTCCTTGCCATGAAGATCTTACTCTCTTTGTTTTGATCCTTTCAACACCAAGCATGCCTAGAGATTGATGTTTTTATAAACAAAGGACCCCCACGATTTGATTTTTGGTATGGTTTGGTTTGATTCTTGGCTATGTTTCTTTTGCTAAACCTTTGATTTTCGATTTTCAACCTACCCAAACTTTGTGATCAAACCCACGATGCATGCACTTATTTTCGTCTTAATGCTTTGGTCCTAGCTTGTACTGAATGCAAAGGTGGCATACGATTTACAAGAAACCATCATTTCTAAGGATGGCCTTGGGCTTCGCAAAACTTCTTCGCATGCATTTAAATTAAAGGCCCATCTCATCATTATGAGTTTCTACAGCGTTCACTGTTGGTGTTTCTCGGGCTCGGGGTATGGCACTATTTTGTTTTCACAAACCCTCCCTGCATGTTGTGTTTGTTTGATTACCCTCCCATCCAGTATGGATCCTATCGTGAGAATCAAACCAAATGGTATTCAAACCCTGCTCTTATACGACGATGCCAGAGAATATTTGGAGAGAAGTGGTTGGCTCATTTTCATTAAAAAATGTCAAGGTTTCAATTTACAAATTTCCTAGTAGTTCGCCTTCTCCTTCGATGGGTGTAGAGCTAAAGTGGGCGATGTCCATCTTGAGATTACAGAGGACTTCCTGAGTCAAGCTAAAGGACTCCCTGCAAGTGGTCAACGATGGTTCAAAAATGCGAAAGTGGAAGAAGTTCCATGGAGCCTTATGTTTATACCTCGGAAAATAAAGGGATGTGAAAAAGGTATGCCCATTTCCACCTTGAAAGCTCGGTGACACGATTTACTTGTTGTGTTAAAACAATTCGTCACCTATGAGGGATGTTTCGGTTTGGTCTTTCTCTATCATTTGCGCCTGCTTATGGTTTTTATGGGTTTTCCCTTGAACATGCCGTATTACTTATTGAGGAGTATTTATAAAATGGGTAAAAGATATAGAAAGCAATGAGCAGACTCTAGCCTATTCCATCATAGCCTAATTAAAATCTTACTTGTGCACTAGTTGGAATTTCAGAGTGATAATTGGGACTCGTTTGTAGCAAGAAATGGTTTCTCTAATCCAAATGTTGATGAGGTCGATAAGATACTGGTTTAAGAAACCCTAAACTACCCTACAACGCTCCTCTCACCCATACAGGCCTGTGTCTCAGCCTCCTACAGTAAACCCTTAATCAATCCAAAGGATATTCAACAGGTCTGTGAGAAGGTTTTACATCCTAATGATTGTGTTAATAATTTAAAGAAACCTATAGGGAAAGTATCTAAAAGCAGTGTTGATATAAATTTTAAGAACAAAAGGGCCGACAGACTGATTTTGAGGAGGATTCGTAACAAATCGAATTCTCATGCAATCTCAATCATCATGATCGAAGTTAATGAGAGTTTTGACTCTGAAATCGACAAATTCCTCACGGAAGAAGACCCTTTGTACTTCGAGCCATACCTTGATCAGCCCTATAACTTCGTTGACAATTTACCTCCCTATTTGAAAAACAATCTAGAGTTTCCTGGTGTCAAGTTTTGCAATGAATCTACTATCTGTATGGAGGGTGCTCCGGTCCACAATCTTGTTTGTTCTGGTGCAACCGCCACACATTCAAAGTGTGAGGTCTGTCTATCATGGATTGATAAATATTATACTGATATCCCAATTCTACAGTCATAGGTTAAGGCTTTAAAAGATCAGATCGATGTTTTAACAAGCGAAAACCATAGACTTGAATCTATCATTCAAGGAAAAGAAAAATGTATGAACACTATAGGTCATGTGATATTCAAAAACGTTGAGGCTGCAAAAACCATTGTAAATTCCAAGGTTTCCTTATACGATTTGATTTCGTGGTTAGAGGTATGATCTCTTAAATTAATATCATGTTTGTTTTCATTCTTAAATTAGATTATCTTGTTTGTTGAATAAACTATATTTCATTATTAATTTAGTTTGTTTTATTCATTCAATAAAATGAGATTTCATTTACTAAGATAACTAGCTATAGAATCGCAAGATTCTGTAGCCAGTTATGTTAATTCGAACTGTGTAAATTAATGGTTGAAAATATATCTAAAGTCTTTCTATTTTCCTTTTCTTTCAGGATATTCAGGGATCCATTATTTCAAAATTGATCTGAGGCACTCTTGAGACCTTCCGGTCATATCTATGATGTATTTTGAATGAACAGAAATGAACTTTTGTTAGCTTAAGAGGAGTTAGTATAATTTGGGTGGTTGTATCCCCCTTTTTTATTTTGGTAATTAATATTTGATCTCAGAAAAAGAAACAGTTATTTTTTCTGAGGCCTTTATAAACCCATTGTTTTTGTAATCCAGGCATCCTAGCCTGGGGCTAGTTGTGAACAATTTATACTCGAGTTTAGACTTAACAAATATTTACTTTATGCTTTAGCCATCTGTGAATTTTGTTATCGTCTATATTTCGCTTATCTTGATAATTGGGTGACTGTTGATAGCTTTGATCTTCGTAGTTTATTTTGTTGTCAATATAGTTATTCCTTCATAGTTCACGATTTTATGCTTCAGTTTTATAAAAAGCAATTGATCACTCAATTCATATTATGAGGTTTACCTTAAACATGTTAATTGGGTAAATGCAAGTTGTAACTGTAGGATTTATCTTATACGTTATTTCTAGCAGTCTATTATATCACTGTAATGATTTTTCGTGTTACTGTTTTATCAATTAAATACATCAGTCAATGCACAGTTTAGCGTTTGTCCCAAATAGTGTGAAGATGCACAACAGATTTCTCTCGTGGATGGATTGATGTACGATTTACGCTAACAGTTGGATGCATACTCTTCAAAGTGATTGATAGGTTAGTTTGTTCTTCCTTTTTATTATTTGCTAGTCTATAATCGAAATCGTTATATGTAGTATAATTCTTATTGTCTCCATTTTTCTATTTAAATAGTAGTTTTATATTTGATCTTAGAGGTGTATATAGATTAAATGATATAAAAACAAGACAAAAAGAAATAGTGCATTCCACTTTCTATTTTTTTTTTATCAAAAGAACCATTATACATTCGATTTTTTATGAGTTCAGATTAAAACTCATTGTCTGTATATCTTGTATATATGAACTAGACAAATAGGACTATCATATAAATATCATTCAAACTATATATATATTTAGATGTACACAGACACACACACACACACACACNTATTAGTGATTAGTGAGTTATTTCATTTCTTTTATTTTTATGTTTCCTTTAGGACCTTAGATTGGACAATGGAGCCATTAAACCCATCAGAGTTGGCCAATCCAAACGGCTTGGGTTAATTAGTCAACCCCGGACCGGATTCACTCTTCCAATTGACGAGTGGTCATTTTCACTCGTCAACAAATTCCGCTAGAAGGAGGGCTTGAACACTATTGATGGCACGTGGAGGTCGCAAGACTCCTCCCCCACACACCCTCTCACCTATAGTGACAAGAAGTCATTCAGATGACAACATTGTCTCTTAAACAACAACCACATCAAATGATAATCCACAGATTGTTGTTGATCCAGTAACACCAAACCCCACAGGGTCCGACGTTCAAGAAATTGTTCGTTAAACACTCCTAAGGACACATGGTGCTTTGGCCCTTATCAAACAACTAGGTCGGCCATTGAATCAACCATTAAACTTCTTTGATATTAGGGAGTAGCTTGAAGGCACTAGTCTTACACTGAACACTATTGATCCAGATCATATCCTCACTCCTGTAGCAAGAGGATCTGGTATTCCACCATCACCACCCCCTTAATCTCCTTCTTCTTCAGGAGAAGAGTCATCCGATGAAGGCATCTCTTCATCTCATCATTCGACACCACCCACACCCATGGAAAATCTGAATAATCCCGCCAAGCCTTAGCTCGATCAAGATGCAGTGGACATACCTGGACCCCAACATCCTTTGCCTAAACATCCTGAGAAATGGCTCCATAAATTCGATCCAGACTCCAAGCAGATTGTTGAGGATCATATTAAAAAATTCATGTTAGCCATTAGACTCCGAAGCATAGAACATGAAGACGTAGTGTGTAGACTTTTTCCGTATACATTTGAGGGCAATGCCTCTATCTGGCACTTCGCCCAACAACCCCACACCATTGCATCTTGGGAAATATTCGAATCCTGTTTCATTGAGAAATTCAGAGACGAAAAATCTCCTGAAGTCCTAGTGATGGAACTTTCTAGTTTGAAGATGAACCCCAAGGAAAAATTTAAAGACTTTAATCAAAGGTTCCTAACATTAAAGAATCGAATCCCCACGAATTCAATGCCTACTGAAAATCTTATTGTCACATACTACACAAAAGCCCTACACCAAAACATTTCAATCTGGGTTAAAAGGTCTAAGAAAACAACCTTATTAGAAGCCTTCGAGGAGGTGAGTCAAATAGAGAAATATATTCTCAGCCTAAAGGAAAATATCTTTAACGAAGAAGAAACTAGCTCATCCTCTAAGAAGAAAATCAAAATTCTTCCTAGACCCCTCCAAACCAAAACTCAATCAAACGGTTCTGATCTTGAAAGATTACAAAAGGTTGTTCAGAAGTTGTCAAATCAAGTAATCGATTTGAGAAGATCGACTGAAGAAGCTTCTTCAAGCAAAGGGCCTTACAAACCCCCTTTTAGAAATCCTTTTCCCACAAACCGACCTAACTCAAATTCTGAAGAACTAAACCTAGAAAGCTTACAGTTTGTTATCCATATGATTCTGGAATCACATGATAACTTAGTTCCTCCCGAAATTCCTGAAGATGTGACTGGACAAGAAGTAGTGGAAGAGGACGAACCCTCTCCCAACATTTTTGGGCATTTTTCAGATAGCATCTTTCAAGCTAATTTCGAAACAGTGCATCCTTACAATACCAGAAGTAAAACAACGAATAAATCTTCTTCTGAGATTGGCATTATTGCACCTCAAAAATAGTCTAAACCAATTGAAACGAAACAGAATTCAACAACTCCAAGTTTAGAGTATGATTTGATTAAGGATCTAAAAAAAACTTAGAGCTAATATTTTTGTGTATGAATTGTTGAAATTTCCTTTTCTGCTGTAAAAGATGTTGCAGAACATTACAGAAAACAACAAAAACAATAGTTTAAACAACAACAAAGTTGCAGAAAACAGCTCCAAAACAGCTCAAAAAGTCTCCGCTAAAACGACACTAGAACCCGCTGATAAACGAGACCTTGCTGTAAAAAGCATGACAAACATAGATAAAATAGTTCCAGTGGCTGCAACTAAAAAACAACAAACTTTTGTTGTTAATACTCTCAGAAATGTCCCACCCTTTTTATTGACTTTTGAAATTTTCAATAGGAATGTACATAATTGTATGGTAGATTCAGGTGTGTCATCAAATGTAATGCCTTGGTCTGTCTGCTAAAAGATCAATGTTGAAGTTCAACCTTCCGGTCTTAAGATTATTCAACTTGATCGGACCAGTGTTAAAGTAATAGGTGAATTAAAAGATGTACTTATCAGATTGTCATCTAATCCTAAAGTCCATCAGATCATTGATATTATTGTCGTTGATATCCCTGAAGTATATGGCATTTTTTAAGTAGGGATTGGTTCGAACAACTACATGGTTATTTTGCGATAGATTGGTCTCACTTGTGGCTACCCAAGAATGGAAAGCCTAAAAAAATCAAGGTCAATTGTGAGCGTTATCTTAAGCTTATGGTAACTGATTTAAATGACCCTAATGATCCATTTACTGCTTCTTCCAATTCACCCGAAGCTCAGGGAATGAACACTTTTTTCTGCAATTTTGTCGCTTAAACTTCTACCATTACTGATCCTGAACAACAGTCTGAAATTATGACATGCATGCAGTCAACAACTCTCTCTCAGTGGTCACATGCACCTGATGAAAATCAGATATGGTCTCTATACTTCAATGGATCTAAATCTAAGGAAGGAGCCGGTGCAGGATGTGTGATCATTGATCCAACAGGTAACAAAAATTTGATCTTTTGCCGGTTAGAATTTGAATGCACAAACAATACGGTTGAATACAAGGCACTCCTGCAAGGACTCAGAAAATCACTAGATTTGAAGATTCAGAATTTAATAGTCTTCGATGATTCAGAAATTGTCGTTAGACAGGTAAAAAATTATATTCACTGTTTATCTCCACACCTGAAAAGCTATCAAACTGAGGTATGAAATTTGATGAACAAATTTTCTGCATTTAACATTAATTCTATTCCAAGATTGAACAATTTTGAGGTCAATTTGTTAGCTAATGTCGCCCCTAAACTTTTTCCTGCAGAAGGCCTTTCTCCAAATGCGTTTTCCGTCGAGTTGTTGTTTAGACCATCTGTCCCAGACTACATCACGAATTGGAGAGTCTTCGATGACGATCATCAAATCATCAGTTTTTTGCACATGGAAGAGACTTTCCAAGGCGCGGTTATTGATGAAGGTACCCACGATGAAAACCTTCACAATTTTACGGTAATACCGGATCCAAGATCTCTGGAGTCAACATCAGATCTGGTAAATTCTATCCCAAAATATATGGTAAGATTAGAAAAGTTTTATGATTTGCACGATAAATTCATAAAATCAGTGAATTATAAAACGAATAGTTCCTCCTTGACACATGAAAAAGTAAATTTAGGAACTAAAGATAACCCACAATGCATCAATTTGGGGATGGGGTGTTCTGAGCAAGAAAAGACAACATTTATTAAGTTGTTTAAAGAATTTAAGGATGTCTTTGCTTGGACATACGATGATCTAAAAACCTTTGATCCTAACATTATACAACACATTATCCCCATGAAACCCCAAACCCAACCTTTTCAATAAAGGTTAAGAAAGATGCACCCACAACTTGAACTGACAGTCAAGAAAGAACTAAACAAACTCTTGAATGCTAAAACAATCTTCCCGGTAAGACATACTCAGTGGGTCTCTAATCTTGTCCCTGCAAGGAAGAAGAGTGGTGAAATCTGACTATGTGTCGATTTATGAAATTTAAACCGAGCATTCGATAAAGACAACTACCATGTGCCTCCCATGGAACAGATCCTCCAACAAGTATCTGGTTCTGAAATATTATCGTTGTCGGATGGTTTTTCAGGGTACAACCAAGTCCTCATGTCTCCCCCAAACCAGTTGAAGACTACTTTCCGTACTCCATGGGGTACCTATGCATATAGAATGATGCCCTTTGGGCTTATAAATGTCAGTGCCACTTTTCAGAGAGCGATGGATATCCTTTGCTGCGGTCTAATCAATCAATCTGTAGTCTTCTATCTAGATGATGTCACTGTTTTCTCAAAGAATAAAGAAGATCATTTATCTCATCTAAGATATGTTCTACAACGATGTCGTAAGTACAACATCTCTTTAAATCCCAAAAAATCTATATTTGCAGTAGAACAAGGCAAACTGCTCAGATTCATTGTATCGAATGAAGGGATGATTATTGACCCTGAAAGGACCCAAGTCATTTCAAACTTCCCTCTCCCTCTTCCAAAAAATCCATGCAATCTTCCTTAGGACAGATAAATTTTGTGAGAAGGTTTGTTCCCAGTTTTTTAGAAATGGTCAAGCCATTATAGAACTTAATAAAAAAGGATGTACAGTACCATTGGGGACCTCTAGAAAGTCAATCCTTTGACTCGATAAAAAAATCCATAATAGAAGCTCCTTCCCTAATGAGCCCTGACTTTTCACAGGACTTCACTCTATACACCTTTGCTTCTGATCGGTCTTGTGCCGTTGTGCTAACCCAAAACAATGTTGAAAACAATGAAGTCCCAATTGCCTTTATGAGCTTAGCCTTTAAGGGAGAAAAATTTAACTACCCAGTAGTATATCAATAGGCTTATGCTATTTTTAAAGAAGTAAAACACTTTCGATCTTATCTACTGAAATCTAGGACGAAAATAATTATCCCTTACCCAGCTGTTAGAAATTTGTTAGTACAGAAAGAACTCTGTGAAAAAAGGGCAAACTGGGTCACTTCTTTACAAGACTATGACCTTGAAATCACTCCATCACAAATTGTTAGAGGCCAAGGTTTATGTAAATTGGTTGTTGATTCAGCTGTAGGACAACATAATGAAACTGATATGTTAATTCAAAATCAGATCTGTTGTGCACAAAACCTCACTAATCCTTGGTATGATGACATCAAATTTTATCTAATCCACGGATCAACTCCCCGTTACATTGATCCAAAAAAGAAGAGAGCACTGAGATTAAAATCTTCTTCTTTTCAGCTGGTAAATGGTATTTTGTTTCGCCAAAATTTCGATGGAGTACTTATGCACTGTCTAGAAAAGGATGAAGTAGATAAAGTCTTATTGGAATTACATGCAGGGGAAGATGGTGGGCATTTCAGTGGAGACACCACTGCCCATAAAGTATTAAGAGCATGATATTACTGGCCTGCTCTTTTGAAATATGCCCATGCCTTATGCCGTAAGTGTGTGATCTATCAAAAGGCATCTGGACGGGTACAAAAGTCAGCATTCCCACTACAACCTGTTTTGGTAGACTCCCCTTTTCAGTAGTGGGGTCTTGATATTATAGGTCCAATCAACCCTGCATCCTCGCAGCAGCATAAATACATCATAACAACCATAGACTGTTTCACCAGATGGTCCAAGGCTGCACCGTTAAAAGTGGTAAACACCAGCCAGGTAATATCTTTCCTAAATTCAAATATTATCACTCGTTTTGGTATTCCTGAATGCCTAGTATTTAATATTGCTTCCTATTTTTCATCTCTTGAAATGAGTGAGTTCTCTTTAGAAAAAGGAATAAAATTAAAGTATTCTGCCAGCTATTACCCCCAAGGCAATGGTTTGGTTGAATCAACTAATAAAAACCTGATCAAGATCATCAAGAGAACAGTCTCCGAAAATCATAAAAATTGGCATAATGCACTATTTAATGCAATTTGGACTGATAGGGTAACTCCTAAAATTGTTGTTGGTAATTCCCCCTTTTTCCTCGTTTACGGCAGGGAAGCGATTCTTCCACCACATGTCCTCCTTCCATCTCTACAATTATCACAGAAAGTGCAAGAAAAAAACTGTCCTCCCTTGGAAAGTTAGATTAACGCTTTGTTGAAGTTAGAGGAAGTAAGGGCTCAGGCAAAATGAAAATTGGATCAACATCAACTCATTGTCAAAAATTGGTTTGATTCCAATTCTGCCTCTAACAGAAATTTTGAGGTAGGCGATCTTGTCCTTAAATGGGACAAACCTCATGAGGGGAAATGCGAACATACTAAGCTTCAAAACCTGTGGTTGGGACCATTTTTAATTGCTGAAAAACTAGGTCTCAGTTCTGTTCACCTACAGAATTTAGAGGGACAGCCAGACACCTTCCCGGTGAATGGCCAAGCTCTCAAAAAGTATTTCACCTGACGACTCTCCCATACACCTTTTGTAAATATTTTTCTGTTTTTGTTTCCTTGCTGTTTGTTTTTCTTTTCTAGTTTGTTTTTGTTTTCATTTCTATTTATCAGTCTTTCCTTTTTGAAACAAACATGCATGCACCACGGTCTAGCTCAAACAAAGAAAACATAATACTTCCTCTCGAAAATAGTTGTTAAAGGTTGTTAGAACATCAATTGTTGTATTTCTCTGAAATTGTAGCCTGGTTAAAGATGAATTTTTGTTTGAAAGACATTTTCTCGGTTTCGATCTGCACTTGAAAGTATTCAAGACCATCTTTAAAATCTCTTTACCATGTCCCTGTTCTTTAAGAGAGCAACTCAACGATGTCTCCCTATTCTTGAAAATTAGTTTTATTAATGAACTAATTTTGGATCTTGATGGAGGACAGCAAGAAAAATTTAAAGGCCTGTGATATATAAAGGTGTGTTAAAAAACTGGAAATTTCAGTGTCACCCCGCTCTGTTGAATATTTTTAAAAACTATACCGGAATGTGAATAATTTCTCAGAGAGTTGTGGGAAGTGTTTGTAAACCCACCTAGACATTGAACAGGTCTGCTAGCAGTGGGTAAATACATGCATGACACCGAGACAACTTTGTCGGGGTACTGAACAGGCCCGTTGGCAGTGAAGCAATGTTAGGTAAAAGAAAATTTCTCAGATATAAATCTTATTTTGGTCGTAAGCATCCTTCGTTCTGATCTGAAATTTCTTGATAGGATACATATGCCAGAGTGGGTTAATTGAAATCCCTGTCGAGGCTATGAATGCCTACTGGCAGCAGTGGCCCTATCAACAGTATTGGAGACATTAACTTTAACATCGTGGCTTTCTTTTGCGAAGTTTGTCACCAGTTTTTGTTTCTTTTAAAACAAAAGTTATCTGAAACTGGACTGCATCATGATTATTTAAGATGTTCAAATAACCTTTCAGTTGTTATTCGATTCGAAGTTTTACAGATTTTTCTAACCTGAACTCATTTGCATTATAGAGATAATTGGTTCTCCTGCATGTCGCCATTGTTGGTAGCACAATATAATTGTTAATTTTTCATATCAATTAAACGATCTATATAGCTGCCTAACTAGGGTTACGAATTTTTATCACTCTTCATGAGCAATTTCTGAAACGACAGTTGTAAGTTGTTTCTTTTCTCTATTGTCTATTTATGCTTTGTTTTCATGAATAAAAGCATGAAAACTTGCGACTGTGATTATCTTTCTGTTTTAAAATATCATTAAAGGCAAATTGTTCATACAATTTATTAATGGAGTTTTGGTTCCTTGCCATGAAGATCTTACTCTCTTTGTTTCGATCCTTTCAACACCAAGCATGCCTAGAGATTGATGGTTTTATAAACAAAGGACCCCCAAGATTTGATTTTTGGTATGGTTTGGTTTGATTCTTGGTTGCGTTTCTTTTGCTAAACCTTTGATTTTAGATTTTCAACTTACCCAAACTTTGTGATCAAACCCATGATGCGTGCACTTAATTTCGTTTTAATGCTTTGGTCCTAGCTCATACTGAATGCAAAGGTGGCATACGATTTGCAAACAACCATCATTTCTAAGGATGGCCTTGGGCTTCGCAAAACTTCTTTGTATTCATTTGAATTAAATGCCCATCTCATCGTTATGAGTTTCTACAGCGTTCACTATTGGTGTTTCTTGGGCTCGGGGTATGGCACTGTTTTGTTTTCACAAACCCTCCCTGCATGATGTGTTTGTTTAATTACCCTCTCTTCCAGTATGGCTCCTATCATGAGAATTAATCCAAATGGTATTCAAACTCTTCTCTTATACGATGATGCCAGAGAATATTTGGAGAGAAGTGGTTGGCTCGTTTTCATTAAAAAAATTCAAGGTTTCAATTTACAAATTGCCTAGGAGTTCGCCTTCTCCTTCGATGGGTGTAGAGCTAAAGTGGGCGATGTCCAGCTTGAGATTATAGAGGATTTCCTGAGTCAAGTTAACGGACTCCCTGCAAGTGGTCAACGATGGTTCAAAAATGCGAAAGTGGAAGAAGTTCCATGGAGCCTTCTGTTTATATCTCGGAAAATAAAGGTATGCGAAAAAGGTATGCCCATTTCCGCCTTGAAAGCTCGGTGGCACGATTTACTTGTTGTGTTAAAACAGTTCGTCACCTGTGAGGGACGTTTCAGTTTGGTCTTTATCTATCATTTGCACCTGCTTATGGTTTTTATGGGTTTCCCCTTGAACATGCCGTATTACTTATTGAGGATTCTTTATAAAATGGGTAAAAGATATAGAAAGTTGCGAGTAGACTCTAGCCTCTTCCATCACGGCCTAATTAAAATCTTACTTGTGCACCAATTAGAACTGCAAAGTGATAATTGGGACTCGTTTGTAGCAAGAAATGGTTTCTCTAATCCAAATGTTGATGAGGTCGATAAGCTAGTGGTTGAAGAAACCCTAAACTACCCTACAATGCCCCTCTCACCCATCGACGTATGTGTCTCAGCCTCCTACAGTAAACCCTTAATCGATCCAAAGGATATTCAATAGGTCTGTGAGTAGGTTATACATCCTAATGAATGTGTTAAGAATTTAAAGAAACCTACAGGGAAAGTATCTAAAAGTAGTGTTGATATAAATTTTAAGAACAAAAGCACCGGTAGACTGATTTCGAGGAGGCTTTGTAACAAATTGAATTCTCATGCAACCTCAATCAGCATGATCGAAGTTAATAAGAGTTCTTACTCTGAAATCGACAAATTCCTCGTGGAAGAAGACCCTTTGTCATTCAAGCCATACCTTGATCGGCCCTATAATTTCGTTGACAATTTACCTCCCTGTTTGAAAAACAATCCAGAGTTTCCTGGTGTCAACTTTTGCAATGAATCTACTATTCGTATGGAGGGTGCTCCGGTCCACAATCTTGTTTGTTCTGGTGCAACTGCCACACAATCAAAGTGTGATGTCTGTCTATCATGGATTGATAGATATTATACTGATATCCCAATTCTACAGTCACGGGTTAAGGCGTTAAAAGATCAGATCAATGTTTTAACAAGTGAAAACCACAGACTTGAATCTATCATTCAAGGAAAAGAAAAACATATGGAGACTACAGGTCATGTGATATTCAAAAACGTTGAGGCTGCAATAGCCATTGTAAATTCCAAGGTTTCCTGATACGATTTGATTTCGTGGTTAGAGGTATGATCTCTTAAATTAATATCATGTTTGTTTTCATTCTTAAATTAGATTATCTTGTTTGTTGAATAAACTATATTTCATTATTAAATTAATTTGTTTTATTCATTCAATAAAATGAGATTTCATTTACTAAGATAACTAGCTACAGAATCGCAAGATTATGTAGCCAGTTATGTTAATTCGAATTGTGTAAATTAATGGTTGAAAATATATCTGAAGTCTTTCTATTTTCCTTTTCTTTCAGGATATTCAGGGATCCATTATTTCAAAATTGATCTAAGGCACTCTTGAGACCTTCCGGTCATATCTATGATGTATTTTGAATGAACAGAAATGAACTTTTGTTAGCTTAAGAGGAGTTAGTATAATCTGGGTGGTTGTATCCCCCTTTTTTATTTTGGTAATTAATATTTGATCTCAGAAAAAGAAACAGTTATCTTTTCTGAGGCCTTTATAAACCCATTATTTTTGTAATCCAGGCATCCTGGCCTGGGGCTAGTTGTGAAAAATTTATACTCGAGTTTGGACTTAACAAATATTTACTTTATGCTTTAGCCATCTGTGAATTTTGTTATCGTCTATATTTCACTTATCTTGATAATTGGGTGACTGTTGATAGCTTTGATCTTCGCAGTTTATTTTGTTGTCAAGATAGTTATTCCTTCATAGTTCACGATTTTATGCTTTAGTTTTATAAAAAGTAATTGATCACTCAATTCATATTATGAGGTTTACCTTAAACATGTTAATTGGGTAAATTCAAGTTGTAACTGTAGGATTTATCTTATACGTTATTGCTAGTAGTCTATTATATCACTATAATGATTTTGCATGCTACTGTTTTATCAATTAAATACATCAGTCAATGCACAGTTTAGCATTTGTCCCAAACAGTGTGAAGATGCACAACAGATTTCTGTCGTGGATGGACTAATGTACGATTTATGCTAACAGTTGGATGCATACTCTTCAAAGTGATTTATAGGTTAGTCTGTTCTTCCTTTTTATTATTTGCTAGTCTATAATCGAAATCATTATATGTAGTATAATTCTTACTGTCTCCATTTTTCTATTTAAATAGTAGTTTTATATTTGATCTTAGAGGTGTATATAGATTAAATGATATAAAAACAAGACAAAAAGAAATAGTTCATTCTTATTTCTATTTTTTTTTATCAAAAGAACCATTATACATTCGATTTTTTACGAGTTCAGATTAAAACTCATTGTCTGTATATCTTGTATATATGAACTAGACAAATAAGACTATCATATAAATATCGTTCAAACTATATATATATATATATTAGTGATTAGTGAGTTATTTCGTTTCTTTTATTTTTACATTTCCTTTAGGACCTTAGATTGGCCAACGGAGCCATTAAACCTATCAAAGTAGGTCAATCCAAACGTCTTAGGTTAATTAGACAACCTCGGACCGGATTCACTCTTCCAATTAATGAGTGGTCATTTTCGCTCATCAACAATTCGATGATCTCTGATAATATATTCAACCTCATTCTCGAAAAGATGATATTTATTCTCTTCACGGTAAATTATGGATTTACTATAAAATAAATATGAATTAACCAAGGCAATGTCGTAAATGTCAAGAGGCACAACATATAACTCAACCTTGTTAAAGAACTTAGCTATAATTTCAAATTTTATCTTACATTGTTTCATCACCTGCAACTTAGCATCTTCACATACCCATCCTTATGGATATGGAATTTTATGAGGCGTCGTCTAATTCAAACCCATCTTTTTAACAATTTCTTTAGATATTAACTTAACATGAGATCCAGCCCCGGATGGGGTGCCACGTGGCCATTTGGTGACAGCTGGAGGTGCACTCGACCTGGGCTTAAATGCCGAGGGCCACCACCCACAAGCCAACATTAATGATGGGGGACGACCTCTGCAGCAAACATAGGATGGATGTACTCCTCCCTCGCGCGCTCATTAACAATCACAGCGCACTCGGGATGGGAGAGGTTAAATGTGGGCAAATGGTCTCGGCTCCTGGCTATATGAATTTCTTCACGTCCGGACAGAGCAGGGTTGCACCTACCTTGGCTCTAATTCTCGTGGATTGCTCTGGTGCAGCCAAGCTCCTTTCGCGCTCAGACTCTCAGTTTTTTCGGTGTATCTTTCTCTGTCTGAAACGAGACAGGTTAAGCCTGCTTGCACCCTGCAAATAAATTCACTTTCGTCTTGGCTCACCTGCCTCTTACTGTATTCGCACCATGGGACAGAGTATAGACATGCTCCTTGATGCTTTCTCCAATGCACCAGCTAAGCAGAAGTGCCCCCTCTGCGCGCAAGCTTTTTCCATCCCGGTTGGGTTCTCGTGGCAGAAGGACGAGGTCTACAAGCCACCTGGCACCTAGGTTTTTATGCTCTTGGTTCCTAGTTTACTTTGTTACTGTTTTATGTATATTTGGATTGTAGACATCTGTCCTGGTTTCCTTCGGGCAGGACAGATGCTACATTGTTTAAGTTCTATCATGCTACTTGGTTCTACGTTTTATCATGCTACTATGTTTTACCTATGTTGGTTTCCGGTTATCGGCAGCATTTTTGGTAACTCCAGGCATACTTCTCTGTACATTTTGCAAAAGATTTTTGCCTCTCTAATATAGCAGGGTCTACCCTTTTTTATTTAAAAAAAAAAAAAAGTTAACATGAGATCCACTTTCAAATAAAGTATCTACCTTTGTATGTTTGACTATAACTATGACATGGAAAAGCTCGCTTTTGCTCTTTTGATCAGTATCACTTTCCAATTTAGAGGATTGAACTGAAGAATTAGAATTGATAGTAGATATACCTTTGCTTGTTATTGCCATGATATTAAATTCATCTATGGAATATGATCCTAGATCCTGTCGAGCTGATTCAACATTGTTTTGCTTCCCTTTATTTTGGAACTTTTTCGGTTGTAATTTTGGATGCACCTTCCAACATTGTGATTCCTCATGTTCCTTTTTTTTTTACAGTGGGAACATGTAGTTCTTCCCTCAACTTGTTTTACTGTAGCTGAATTTTTACTCTTCCATTTTCATTTTGGTTTCTTTTCAAACTTGAATGGCTTCTTATATTCGATCCCATGGTTACCCTTACTAGCCTCCAGATGAGTAGATTGTACCGATAATTTATCAATGTTAGTAGGTTTAAACATTAAAATAGTGTGACGAGGATATGAGTGCATGCCACCAATATACCGTAGAAGAGTTTCATGGGTATACAACAAAATTCCTAAGGATAATGCCTTCTTTTTTAATTCCTGTGTATATGCTCAAATATTATGGCCTTTACCTTACCTTAGATTTTTCCATTCTATAATTTTCGTTTGAGTATAAGCTAATGGATAGAATTGTTTTCTTATAACCTTAGTAAACTTATCCCAAGAGGATATTACTTTACCTTTTTGAACAAGATCAACTTGCGTCTTACTCTCCCACCATATTAAATTTGCGCCACTTAGTCGAAGAGCAACTAATTGTATCTTTCAAGCATCGTCCATGATATTTTGAACCCTGCAATATACCTATATTTTCTTCATCCAGATGTCCAATTTATTGGAATTCAATTCTCCATCATAGGTCGAAAATTCAAACTTGACATCCAACTTTAATAAAGGTAGATTATGATCATACTTCTTAGAGGGATTATTTTTATGTGAATAATGTTTACTTCCCTTAGAAGAAGACGATGATGAGGATGATGGTGAGGAGGGTTCCGAAGGACCACCTTCATTACCTCCTCCTTCCTCTTTGACTGGTTCAACCTTCTCTGATGTACCTTCCTCATTGGCCTTCTATCAACCCTCACATATTTCTTCCACCATGGCTTTCATTAAATTAAAATTCTCGAAGAAATCATCTTCGGAGTTGTAAGGACCCAA
Organism: Picea sitchensis; assembly: GCA_010110895.2. Taxonomy (NCBI): domain Eukaryota; kingdom Viridiplantae; phylum Streptophyta; class Pinopsida; order Pinales; family Pinaceae; genus Picea; species Picea sitchensis. Next base: position 26,089 of record SNQJ01S0045423.1, on the reverse strand, counting down.
TTTTCTCGACGAAGTCATTTCTCTTTGACGAGTAAAACTTTTTGAACCAATATCAGGATTGTAACTTGCAAGTTTTCCTTCTCCTCACTTAGATTTGGAATTTGTAAGAATTCACTCGGAAAAACTTGTCAAACCATCTTTGATACAAACTTGAGCCAAAAACTCCTTATATGCTTATTAATCTTTGAAAAATAATAACATCTACTTGATCTTCGAAATAAAAATGATTGCTTCACTATTTTCAATTTACATGTGAAATCCTTATCTATCCAAGCACACTTAAATCACAATCAACTTGCAAAATAACTAAGAGGAAATAGAAAAATAATATTGAAATCACATACATAAGCTTGATAATAGATTTCACCCAATTCGGTACCATCTCCGGGTCCACTTCCAATAGAGACCTTTTTATTAATTCTCAAATGTTTTTGTTTTACAATGACCTTTTACAACATTGCTCAAACTCAAAAATTGAGTACACCATTGAATTCCTTGCGAAAAATCATGAAAAATGAGTATAAATTTCATAAAATTTCGTGCCATAGCCTCGTGGCACACATTATAGTGCAGCCTCCAAGTCCAGTTTCCCTCATGCACGAACTTCAAGAACATACTCTATAATTATGATTATGTCCTTTGCCTCGGTCCATGCACCATTAAATATCCTAGGTCAGCCAAACCATGGTCCGCCCTTGGCACTTACATAGGCACTGAATTAATTACAAAAATATTGGTTTGTTATAACAAACTAAAACTTATGGCATATTGATCTGCTTCTTCGGTCTGCTCAACGAATTGGTTCTATTCTTGTAATATTTCTCTAGTCTCAATCTCTGATTTCTCTAAGCTCCAGGCTCTATCATGTCGTGTAAGCAAGGGAAACCCAGGCAGGCTCCCTCCTGGTACTGTCATGTTGCAAGAAGAGACACCTGCGCGATTTGGAGAGGGATTTATCGATAACTCAGACGCAGAAAAATAAGAAGCTGACTATGCCTCGAATGGCCTTCGTGGAGGAGGAATTATCGGAGGAACCAATTTAGGTTCCACTAGAATCCCTCCTTTACACGATCCTGGATTCCCAGGATTACCCCAACACCAAAATTGCAGCAACAAACACAACGACAACCATGGAAGGTGCCACTTGCATTGTCCAAGAGGAAATCCCCACGATGGATTGCCCAGCTGGGCCCCCACTTCTCTACCCAGACACAGATTGTGACCAGAGTCCACCCACTCTCTTCAGTCCGAAGAAATTGGACCTCATATTTGAGATGATGGGCTATATGATGGAGCAGCTCCACCAACACACCCTCATTAGAAACATAATCGACATGTTGTTCGATGCCTTCTCGAATGCGCATGTCAAAAAGAGGTGCTCGACCTGTGTGCATCCCTTTGCAATCAAACTCAATGAAGACACTCCTCATGGCAACTCTTTGGATGGTAGGTTCCACTATTCTAATAGCCCTCCTAATTTTTGAATTTTCTCAGTCACCTGTGCCTCACTTACATGGAAATGAAGTTTTTTTCTTGTCTTCCTACTCAAGTTTTCTATTTAGTTTCAATTAATATTTTTTTATTATATGTCCAGACAAAACTGTCAACACCATCAACTGCCACTTGGTCTGATTTCCAACTAAATAGTGGAACAAGTGACAGTTGTTATTTTTTACCGAAAGTATAAATGGTAGCCACCTATTTCGGTTTTCACTAATTTAACGGAACAAGTGACAAACCCGTGACAAATTTTAGTTTTGTATAATAACAATGAATTAATTAAGAAATACAACTTTTTTTATTTAATAAAAAAACAAATACAATATTAAAAATCAAAAGTAACCAGATACAATATTAAAAATCAAAATATTTTAAAAGACAAACAATATTGTTTAATCATAAATCAAAATATTCTTAAAAGACAAACAAATATTAACCATGTGAGAATATTATTTACTCATAAATCAAAATACTCTTAAGAGACAAACAATATTAACCATTGAATATTAACAATATTAGACAAATAAAAACCCAATCTACTTCCCAGTCGACTGGAACAACAAATCGATCTGCTTCGGCACCCACTCCCAGTTCAACCACACTCTCCTCTACCTCCCCTCAAACTCAAATCTCTGAGGTGAATGCAGTTCACTCTAGCCCTTCACAACAATCAAAAGGTAAGAAGAAGACAAATAAAAAACCCAAGAAGAATAATAACAATGAACAACCCAAATCTCAAAACCCACCACCTGCTATTGAAAAGCAACCACAGCGGAAGCCAAAATTCCCATGTATTATTTGTGGTGACGATCACTACACTCGAGACTGTCCACATCACGATGAAGTGGAAAAACGTTTTAAGGAGAATTCCCAACCCACCGTGCTTACTCAACCTTTTCATCAGCAGTAATCAATGGTTGCTCAAACCCCCTCTCCAAGGGGCAGTTCCAACCATCCTTCTCATGATGAAGCCTCAACAAGTGCCCATATTTATCTACATAAGGAGATTGATTTAACCACTTTCTCTACGACCTACGACATGCTAGTTAAACCTAACAAGGGAAAGGACACTAATGGTACTTTACCATATCCATCACCATCCTTCGTTAATCCTCCATATGTTAGTCCTCCATATAGATCACTTTAGATCGATAAACCTATGTTCAAATCTATCTTACGCCCTCCTAAGAGCACTATCCGTAAATCTACTTTTAATCCTAGTTCACGTGCCACCCAGAACTACAACATTATTGAATATTTGGCTCAAGCACCATGTGCTATGTCTTCATTAGAAGTTCTACAACACTGCCCAAGTCAGCGTATAATGCTCTTGGCTTCTCTTGGCACTTTTGATCCCGAGTCATCCAACAATATCATGTTTAACCTGGACAATTTTACGTCTCGACTCTCCCACCAACTTGCTTTTCAAAGTGATGTTGTTGTTCAAAATCAACAAATTCACCGCACTATATTGGATGAGGGAGACTCTACTTGTGTCATGTCTTTATCATGTTGTATAGGCTTAAAATCACATGCACTTAACAAATCCCCAATGATGTTGTGCGCATTCGATGGGAGAGGTTTTCATCCTCACGGTCTTTTGAAATCCCTATCCATCCAGTTGGGTGGCAAAACCATCTCTGTTGATGTCGAGGTGGTCGATGCTCCCCTCGATTACAACTTATTACTAGGAAGAAGTTGGTTTTATGCTATGACTATAGTCGTTTCATCAGTATTTCGATGTGTACAATTTCCTCATTAGGAAAAAATTGTCACTATCGATCAGTTAGATTTTTGTACAACCAATGCTCGCGCTTCCGCTACCAACAATATTCCTTTCTTGGGAGATCACAAGATCACATATGAAAGTGTTGGTGTAGGATTGTTAAAATATTCCACCCTTATGGGTAACTTCCCTGCACCACTCCCTCCTACCACACATGATATAGCCACAATCAATATGATTTTGACTATGACTTATCAGTCTTTGGAATCATCTGATCCATGGATTGTACCTAGTCCTCTAGATTTCGATGCACTAGGATACACCATGCCACTTAGTTCGGCTGAGGCTTCATACGTTTCTATTCAATCAGCCTCTCCTTCCTCTGATGACCAACATCTCTTGGCACCCGACACCTACTCGATGCCATCTTGGTTGAATTCCTTGACGTCTACCTTTGACTACATTTCTCAAATATTTTCGTCTGACACATCTATTATGGAAATGATTAGCATTGAAGATGTACCTTAGGATGATAACCATCATCGATCCTCTTTTCTTCCACCTCTTGAATAAATACAGGAAGATGTACATTCTATCTTATCGATCCTCTTTTCTTCCACCTCTTGAATAAATACAAGAAAATATACACTCTATATTCCCCCCCAATGTTGTCGACTTTCCACAATCACCCATACTTACACAAGATAGTATTTCTAAGCGGAATTTAGGCAACATTACCTATTTTGTCGTTATTGACATTTCAATCAAGGAAGGTGTCATGGAAAATATTAATCTCGGTGCTAATTGTTCGCCCGAGGAAGTGGTTTCTTATACCGCTTTATTTAAAGAATTCTGCGATGTCTTCGCTTGGAGCTATGAAGAAATGTGAGGGATCGATCATTCGATCGTTATGCATGAGATCAAAACTTACCCAGGTGTAAAACTTGTTCGACAGAAACTTCGTCGGGGCCATCCTAAGAAGACCGCGACTATTAAGGCAGAAGTTGAGAAATTATTGAAATTTGGCTTCATCTATCCTGTCCTTTTGACGGAATGGGTTTCAAATATTGTTTCGGTCACAGCAAGGAACCATTCGTGTCTTCATTGATTATAGGGACCTCAATAGGGATTTTCTGAAAGACAACTACCCTACTCCCTTCATCGACCAGATCATTGATAATTGCGCAGGTTGTGTGATTTTATCTTTCATGGATGGTTTCTCAAAGTACAACCAGATTGACATTTTACCCATTGATCAACATAAGACAACCTTCATCTGCCCGTGGGGAACTTTTGCCTATCGAAAACTACCATTTGGCCTAAGAAATGTTGTTGCTACTTTCTAGCAGGCCATGTCATATGCTTTCCACGATATCAAACATATTGCAATACCTTACCTTAACGATTTACCTACCCATTCATCCAATCAATCTGACCATTTTGGTCATCTACGAGCTATTTTTCTTCGATGTCGGTTCTATTGCATTCGTTTGAAACCACATAAGTGTATCTTTGTTGTCAAATCAATTCGCCTCCTTGGATTCGTTGTTTCCAAGGACGGGATTCGGGTGGATCCCTTAAAAATTAAGGCTATCCTTGCTTTACCTCCACCTAATAATTAGACACAACTCCAAAGTTTGTAGGGGAAAGAAAAATTTCTTCACTGTTTCATTTATAACTACGCTGAGATTACCAAAGGATTTATGTGATTGTTGCATAAAGACACCCCTTTCATCTGGGATGACACTGCTCAATGATCGTTTGCTGCTCTTAAGCATGCATTGACCAACACACCTATGTTGCATCCTCTGAATTATACGAAGGACTATATCCTTTACTTAGTAGCCTCTACTTCCACTATTGCTATGGTGTTAGTTCAAGAGGATCTTAATGGTGAAGAACACATGATATATTATTTGAGCAAACATCTATCTGGTCCAGAGCTCTGATATTCACATGTTGAAAAGTTAGCTTTGGCGGCCGTCATCATTGTCCAGATATTTTGTCATTACATTTTGATATGCACCACCACAATCATAGAGAAATATAACCCCATGTATCACATTCTGACATGTCAAGATCTTGGGGGAAAATATTCCAAATGGATCGTCATCCTTCAGGAATTCGATCTTGAATTCGCAAAGTCCAAAGATAAAAAATCCTTGGTGTTTGCAGAGATTATTTGTGACCTTCCCCATGTTGATGAAGATACTAAGCCCAGATATTCTCTCCTTGATGAAACTCTATTCCTCATCAGGACGCCCGATCCTTGGTATGGGGATATCCTTCTTTATATCTAGACCCAACGTTTTCAGCTCGATATCTCTCATGAAGAACATCGACGTATTCGCCATCATTCTTGCCGCTACCTTATCATTAGTGACACTTTGTATCATCATGGTATTGATACTATCCTATGACGATGTTTGACTCATGAAGAGGTTGAATGCATTCTTAATGACTGACACCTTGGAGCATGTGGCGGTCACCTTTCTGGGATGGCTACAACTCAGAAATTTTTATGTGGCGACTACTTTTGGCCCCATATTTTCAAAGATTGTATTGAGGCACTCAAAAAATGCCCACCCTACCAATTTTTTCACAAAAAGGCACGCACCCACCCCACTCTGCTGCATCCCATTATTTCCATTGGCCCCTTTGCCAAATGGGGCATTGATTTCATGCAGTGTAAGCCTACCTCAATCGGGGGGCATGGTTACATCATCGTTATCGTCAATTACTTCACAAAATGGGATGAGGCTATGCCTACCTTTCTGAATGATGGTCATACTGTAGTTCTTTTCTTCTTCAACCACATCATCACTCACTTTTGTGTTCCACAAGCCATTGTCACTGATCATGGTTCACACTTTCAAAACCAGATGATGAGTGTGTTGCATGCCAAGTTGGCTTTTCTCCATGAGAACTCATCCCCGTACTATCCTCAATAAAATGGACAAGTTGAAGCCATCAAAAAGGTATTGAAAACCATGATTCAACGTATGGTAGGGGAAAACAAGACATCTTGGCATCTACAACTTTTATCCTCTCTCTGGGCTTACCGTACTTTAGTGAAAACTTCTACTGGATTCACTCCTTTCCAGTTAGTATATGGCATAGAAGTTGTTTTACCAATCGAGTACGAAATTCCCTCGTTGAAACTCAAAGTAGAACTCCTACCTCACACTTCTACCGAAGAAGAATGCTTCTTACACCTAACCGGGTTGGATGAAACACGTCGTGATGCTACTCTCATTAACGATATGTATCAAAAGTGAATCAAGAATCAATACGACAAATACGTCCATCCTCATACTTTTGTAGAAGGGGACCTAGTTCTCATTTATGACCACGCTCATGATAAGTTAGGGACAGGCAAGTTAGAACCTTTGTGGCATGGTCCTTACATCGTGAAACATGTTTTACATAGAGGCACCTATGAGATAGTTGAATACAACGGAATCTCCCTGGGTGAGCCCTGAAACAAGATTTACCTTAAGAAGTACTATGCATAGAACATATAGCATGTGTGACTTGTACACTATTGTATTTTTAGTTTGGTGTGTCTTTTTCTCTTGTGTGAATGAGTTTTTCCTTAGCCGCTTATACTTTGTCTTATGTTTACGTGCGCATATGACATCTTCCTTTCCTATCTTTGTCGGGTTTGCGGATGGAGCTAGTTGACACACCCAGAACATTGCTTCTACAACTTGGGTCATTTACCACTCTGACGAGTTGGTGATTTAATGAGGTATTTGCTTAGGATCAGAAACTAACAACATGGCAAAATATCATGTTTTCATCAAAAATTTAATGAAAGCCTCCTCCCTAGGTATATCTTGTATGATCATTAACCTAGACTCCCAACTTGTGGTTTTTCGACTTAATTGAATATACGCTATTCACAATCCTATCCTATTGCATCTCCATCTACGAACTCATCGTCTTGAAAGAATGTTTGATTTTATCGAATACAGACACATACCAAGAGAACTTAATACAACTTCAGATTCATTATCCAATTACATCATGGATCGGTATCTCACACATAGATGAGGTTTCATAAAGGAAATAAATCATACATCACATGTAAATTAAAAGCATCACATCATTATTTGCAAACACCATTTGGAACCATAAAAGCTAGGATATGTATATATATATACGGCGTGACAGAAAATGTTTGATTACATCAAAAGGTACATATAAGGGAAAAATGTTGGGTCCTCATGCATATAACATCATCATACAGACTATACAAAAAATATCATAGAGGTCCTAGTCCTCCCGCATCACATTGTGCTCTGAGTATCACACTACCACACGAGCTACTTGTCTCAGTAAGGAGTTAATACCCTCAGGGACTCCCACTGTGTGTCTCTGTAAGTGCAAGGGTACATCCTGCCGCCTAAGAGGAGGGACACCCATCGTGAGACGACGAAGGTTTGTCTCAACCTCTCAGAGACCCCCTGTCGCTATCTCATGATCTACTGCTATCTGAGCATCCCCGCAGTGCCCTAGGGCTGGTATATCTAACAGATGTTTTTCTCCCCTATCTGCACAAAAAATGATACGTCTGTTAAAAACTCTTCTAAGTACCCAAAAAAAAACATACATAAACTTTAAAATAAAATAAAAACACTTGACAAGATTATTTTTGGTTTCTTACCTGATGCCTCCCAGTCCACCCCATCTGGAAGAACTAGGTCCATGCTCCCCCAGAAATCCACTCTGGCATATGGGTAGTCTTCTATCACGATCAATTGGCATCTCAGCCAAGCAAAGAAGTCACCAGTGAACCTGGACTCTGACTTTGTTCCTAGCCTCAGAGACAAACTAGTCCAACGTTCCATACGTGGTTCTCCCACCGGTCATACTACTAATGCAATCTGAGGAATGTGTTCTAAGAAGAACGAAACCGGAAATGAACCATATCCAAACTGCTTTTGCTTCCCTCCCCTGCATCTCAAAATATGTTCCTTCACATTATGAAGGAATCCTCCACTCTAGTTAAATAGTGTTGGCTCCAGACACTGTAAAACATAGGCCACCTGTGATCTTGAAACTAAGTGCGATCTGGTACTTCCCACTATACTCGTAATGGAAAATAGAATGGATCGAAGGGATATATCCCTGATGTGTTTGATCGCGATCCTACCTCCCACAAGTCTCGATACGGGGACACAATGGTTTGCCAGGTACTCTTCTACAGGCATGGGAAGTGCCCTCTGTCCGGATAAAATAATGGGGGCCCCTCTCTTTGAGAGGCCAGTCAGGAAGTACACATATTCCAACTCAATGGTAAGAAGTTGTGTCCCAATTTGGAACCCCTTCTTTGTGACGTTCCACAAACCAATCATATACTCAAGAAGAAGAACCTCTTTCTTCATCTTTTGTATCTTAAAGAACTTGAGGAGACCGCAGTTCCTCAATGCAGCCCTTGATCGATGACTTTGCAACATGTCCACGTCATTGAGCTCATGCTCTATTTCTTTCCACTCAATCATGACTTTTTCCGAATTTACCTACAATCAACAACAAGCAAAAGTCATTAGTCATGCTATTTTGACAATTTTTGGGCAATTAAAAACTTAAAAATTATTTTTTTCTCTACTTTATATGCCAACACTCCCTTTACACTCACATTAGAGTGCCAATTCTCCCTTAAGAGGCTCACCAGGGTGCTGTCAATTTTTCATAACACTCCCCTTACCCTTTTGGAGGAGCACTGGCGTTTTTGGACATTTTTTCTTGTGCGTTTCGGGTAGCGCCCCTATCACTCCTACATCGGAGCGTTGGTGCCCTCTTACCTAGATTTGAGGGGAATTGGAAAAATTAGGAAACACTCCCCCTAAAATTATAGAGGAGCTTCGATCCCTTTTCGACACTTGAAACCTCGCAGGGCATCATTTTTAAATCCCAGTAATTGCCTAAAAACAAAATGTGAACCACGCAAATTGAAGGAAAGGGAAAGACCACCAAGCTGATCCAGACGACGACGAAAATAGTTGACCGTAGCTCCGGCACTGATGAATGCAAGAATCACCCTCCAAAGCTCAATTTCTCCACTGCTCAAATCTTTGCACAAATGAAATGGTAAAAGACAATTTTTCCCATATTACTATTTATAAATTTCATTTTTTCCAAAGCATAGTTATTTTGGGCTTTTGAGAAATATTTTGGAGGCATTATTAATACCCTGGTGGGAAGTTTTTTCATTATTGGCAGGTTTCAGAGCAGTTTCATTTGTTTCTCATATTGTCACATTAACGATCATGGTCTTTCGTTCATTCTCACACTCAAAAAAACACGAGAACACACCGAGTAACCTTTTATCTCTTTTTTGGACTCGCATGGATAAACGAAAAAGGAACCCCCTGGAGTCGTCTTTAAGCTCTTTTCAGACTCTCAAAACATGAAAATATTTTTGAGTGATCTTCCTTCCTTTCCCATTCGTTAAAAGGTTTGAAAGGGCATCTTTCGAGTGACAATTTATCTCTTTTTTGGCCTCGCGAGACTAACATTACGAAAAAGGACAACACTGGAGTCGTCTTTAATTTCTTTTCAGACTCTCTAAACATGAAAAATCATTGACTTTTCCTTCTCTGGAATCGTTAAACAATCATACATTGAAGGGCCCATATGGGACCAAACCCTTACTTCTTCCAGTTCATTAAATAAAGGAAGAGGGACTTACCGAAGGTGAGTTATATCGAGCATGTGTTACCCTCCTCGAGCTTGTTAAATAAAAAAAAGGTACTTGGCTATATGGATAGGGAAAACATTTGAAGGAAGCAAGCCAAGCAGTTTTTGAAAACATTACAAGTCACTCTTACGGTCTCCCTTGAACACAACACTTTGTATTTTCATTCATTTTAAATCTGTTGAACCTCTGCACTGAACTAATCCTTTGACTTTTCTTACTCCTTTGGGTCACCCGAAGAAAGTCACTATGTCCATTGCATCATCATGTTTTTCTCCATGTCATGTTTCTTATTTTGTGCCTCAGTGTTCAAGGGAAGTATCTGCCTCGAGAGTCAACCATCACAAATACCTTGTTTCAATACCTGTGTCAGCCCATGTTTATTTGATCCACCAATTTACATATCTATTTTTGTTTCATGTCATTTATGGGGGATACATCAAGGCCCTACTACGACGAGTCTATTCCCATAAACCTTAGCACATTATTCGGGAACTAGACTTAGAAACCAGTTAGTACCTCGGGCCCTGCATGCCTTAATGGCAGACCTCCTCGCTTCTGACTGTGGGTTTACATCATTCACCCCTAATCGGGTGATTCCACAAATGTTTGACTTCATATCATCTATTCACAGTCGTTGGAATGTACTAGGGTACCTTGGGAATCATTAACATCAATGATGATTTCCCTTGCACTTGTTAACGGTTTACCTCATTGAATGGTAATCAAGTGGTATCTACCATGTTCAACATCAGGAAATCTATTCACATGGTTAGATTCGTAGCACATTGGGATCGAAAAGAAGACCTTGGGTTGAGTAATCACTCTGGTATGTACTTTTCCTAGGTTGCGACGGAGTTTCTTTTGAACATTGACACATATATTGTCACATAGATCCACTTTGTATTTGTTTGTGGCTATGTCTTTTCTTCTCATAGATCCACTGTGTATTTTTCATGGCTACGATCAGTTCATATCATGGAAGTATAGATCCACATTGTATCTTGGGTGGCTATACCTTTTTGTTAATATAATTATGGATCTGCAGTGTATTTTATGGCGACCACACCTTGCAAGTCTTTATCACCCAAGCATAGGTATGTTTTCCTTGGGTTTGAAACATATCATAATATTTGTTTGATGGTTGTGTGCAGCTTCTATCAGGTTCTTTGAGTCCATACCCTTTCTTAAAAAAGTATACAAAGTACTTCAGTCATCACGTCTTCTAACTTCGCACTTTGGAGGGTAATCTATTACACATCAAAATTACTCATTTCAATGATGACCTATTGTTGTCATTACAAGTGTTACAAGTGTCGGATTTTAGCCATAGATGTCGCAAGTGTCAAAAAAATAATACTGTCATATTTCCTATGTCGTGTCTTGAACGACATTACAAGAACACTTAAGACATCTTCAAAGACTAGTTTAAGAAGGAGAAATCACATGATGAAGAGTACAAGGATTTTACCATGGAAAAAAGAACTCAAAAGTCATTTTTGGAGGCCAACTCTCCCCTACCCATTTTCAGGGAGTGCCAACGCTCCCTTCCCTCCTTTGGGGGAGCGTAGCAACACTTTGTGTCCCATTTTGAAGGAGTCATAGCCTATTTGAGGAAATCTTGGACTGTTGAGGAAAATAAGGGATAAATCCCCCTCATCTATGGAGTTAGTTGGATTTGAATTTGAGGTCAAGGCTGGATCTCAGGGAGCATCCACAAATGATGGAGAAAGATCCTAAACCTATCCAAATAATCTCTAAGATGGTTAGGCCTGTCCAAGCCTATATAAGGAGGCCTCTTCATGGTGAAAGGGGGAGACATTGAAGGCATCAAACTTATGATCTCATAAGGGAGATTTATCAGTGAAAGTTACAGTCATTCTGATCGTGGAACTTTTGAGCAAGGGTCTGGACAAAGAGATCTTGGTGAATCTATTGCATCTACATCTATGGTTGTAAGCACTTTGCTTTGTTTTCATTAATATATATATATGTTCTTGGCCTGTTTCCTTCAAATTTGTGTATGTTTCATGAATTTGTTCTTTTTGATAGATCTATTTCGAAGCTAATCATGGTAGGAATAGGATGTATGTTTTGTCCTTGTTGTTCCTTTAATTACAAGACCTTCTAAATGACTTGGAGATCAAGATCAACCTAGATCAAGCAAGGACACACATTATTAAAGTTATTTATATTCCTTTATTCTTATTCGTTAACTAGTTTAGCTTCATTAGAAGGAATGTCAGTATTCAACATTTGCACCTTTCTGTCTTGGTTATAGGGGTCTAGTATCCAATATGAAATCCACTTGTTTGTAGAGGGATTCTCCTATAACACTCATGCAATCAAGGAAGCAATATGGTTACAAATATTGTGTTTAGGTATTGGATTGGTACAACAAGATGTAAGGAAAGAGTGTGGCAGTCAGAGTGCAATTTTTCGAGCGAAGAACCTAGCTTATCATTCAAAGACAAAGCATATTGATGTTCAATATCACTTTGTGAGAGACATGGTTGAAGAAAAGAAGGTGTCACTAATGAAGGTGGACACTTTGAAGAATGTTGCAGATTCATTAAAAATATATATGAGAACTAAGAAGTTCTCTTGGTGTAGAGGATCTATCGGAATTTCTACCTTGGATTGTTGACTATGTAACCATGTAACCCCCTGTATGAAAAGAAAAAAACAAGTGGGAGAATGTTGGATATGTGTTATATTATTTTCATGACTAGAATTAGTGTCTATATTGCGTCAGGCGTGAAAGGGGATAAGAGGGGGGTTGCAGGGGGGTAGAGCCCCCCTACGCTAGGATTCAGGAGCAGTGCCCCCAATTTTTTTTTCCTCGATTTGGGTGTCCATTTTTGGGTGGTCCTCGGTTTTCATGTCCATTTATGGGCAATTTTTTGGCACATGGTTTTTCTTTGATGGTTTTCTATTTTCGGTTAAGGAAATAGGGTTGTTGACTAATCCAGGTCATTGGATTAGGGTCTTGGATGTCATTGGATCCTATATGTATTTTGTATCATTGTTGGACCGTGGTTATGAAAGGAAGCAAAGAACAAGGAAGAAAAGGGAAAAAGAAAGCTTCGCGGGAGACACAGTGACTGTCATTGGGTCGAAGCGAGCAAAAGAACTAAAAAGATGGAGAGAAGTGCAGAAAAGAAAGTCATTGGATGAGGAGATCGAGGAATACATATCAGTAAGGGAGAGGGATTGAGGATGACTCAGAAAGTGGTAAAAGCCATCGTTGGATTCTTTGGAACACTGCGTGAGAAGGAAGGAAAGATAGACTAGCGAAGCTTGGAAAAAGAGGGTCAATTTGACCAAGGGTTTTTTTATTTAGGGTTTTGGCACCTAGGTTTCGGCCTAAGGCTATCGGTGAGGTATTGTAATGTACAAATAAATTTCAAGAGGACCTGGGTCAGGTTGGTCATTGAGTATTGGTATGATATTGTTGTTGATCTAGCTCTATTATTGTGTGAGAGATTATCATATTGGGGGAGAGAAGTGATGAGAGAGAGAGCCTTCTGATATTGTAAGATCTTCAGTTGTGTGAGAAGATCAAGTCCTGTAGTTGGGTGTGCAGGAAGGGGAGAGAAAGAGAGAGAAGAAAGAAGATCTACTAGTTGAGAGCATAGACAAGAACTGTATGCTTTTCCTTAATAAATCATAAGCATAGTTTTGTGGATGTAGCCCTAGAGAGAGGGTGAACCACGTATACCTTGTGTTGTGTATGTTTTATTAATGCTTCGATCTTTGTTGTTTTTGTATTATTGTTTTCATTGTTGTGTTAGATCAGATCTATAGCTATGAAGGAAAGATCTAGCTAGTTTAATGATAGATGCATGTTATGTTGTTGTTGCAATAAGAACCACTTGATATTCCCTTGGTTGTAGACACCTTTGTCCTGCAACCCCCTCATAGTTTCTTCGGGTGAGACTGCATCTACTTCGCAGGTGTTGCTGAAAGGGCCAGTAGCTAGGGCTTGTTGGTGCGCTCTTGGAATTGAACCTTGGGTCTGCCCCTATTCCAACAAATGGTTCTGTTGTCAGGACAGGAATATTTTTAAGGGAATGTCAAGGTGGTTCGTATCGAAGACAGAGATTCAAAAGTGGGTAGAGGATTAAGAGAAGGACTTCCCTGAAGCCTAGAACAATAACCCTAAAATAAGCACTAAATATTGGCTACAAAGATACATCTTCACTGAAATTCACGATATATTCTTTGGAGGAATCCATCAGGAGTTACATGAATGGTTGACTAGGTTAGTTGACACACAGTTTGAAATCAGATCTAGACCCCCTCTGGTTTGGACACAAGCATTGATCTAGAAGGTCAAGAGAGTCGACAATGTTGTATCCAGAGCAGTAGATCACTGGCTTGATAGTACCATCAGAGGGTATATCACTGATTTTGTTGTTGACAAAACAGAATCATATAGTCAAGCCAAGACACACTTTTTCAAGGGACCCAGAGGAAAAATTTTGCACTTCTTAAAGCTAAGAATCAAAATGCTCTTGCATGAAAACCACATCTTGAAGATACAGTAGATTGATCGGACCTGAGAAGGCTAATGTTCAAGATCTCAGACAGTGACAGTGACACAGAAGCAGAGCATATGCGTAGTGGGAAAGTATTCTGAGGAGCTCACCTCGAGAAATTTTTTAAGCAAAACTACGGAGAATAAGGTTTCTATAGTGGAGAAGAGGTAGATCTAACTGACGAAGAGCATCCAGATCCCACCAGAATAGAAGAAGGGGAAGCTGAAGAACTGCGCCAAAGCGAGCCAAAAACCTCAGGAACTGTGCGAACTATTGAGGTAAGTAACGTTAATCCTCCTATTATCCCAACAACACTTAGCAGTCAGAATAGTCAAACCCACCAGAGTCTTCAGAGTATTGTTACCAGTAGCCCAGCATCTACTCAGACAAGAACCCTAATCATCTTTATGGAAGATGAAATGAGACTCCCTATCTTTAGAGGAGATGGATCTGAAGATCCAGATCAACATTGGTTTTTGTGCATGGTCATATGGAATATTAAAAGTATCACCAATGAAGCCATCAAGAGAACCCAATTCAACACTGCGCTAAGGGACCGCACACTAAGTTGGTACATAAAACTGGTCCAAGGACTGGCACAGACTAAGCCCCTGAATGAGATCAAGAATGCGCTGATTGCAGAGTTTAAGAAACCTAAGTCGGAATCACAATGTATTACATAACTAAAAGAGATTAAACAAAAGGTAGCATAACCTGTTTGGGAGTTTGACCAGAGATTCAAGACCCTGACAGGATGATTAACTTTCTAGATCCTTGATGAACAAAACAAAGAATGGTTCATCACTGTGTTGCTACCACACATAAGAATCCATTTGATGCAACAGAAGATTGCATCTCAGGTAGAATATTTGGAGATCGCCATAAAGATTGAATCAACACTGATGGGAGAATCTAGCTCAGACATTAGCCAGATCATGAGCCAGCTAACTAGTTTGTCTTTACAGGTCATGGATATGAAGAAAGACAAGGGAAAAGACAAAAGGGACGATATATGGTGTGTCAGATGCAGATCGAAAGGCCATGATAAAGAACATTGTCCCTTATTTCATGAGTACTTGGTATCAGGAGCACTGAGCCCCTTAAAGAAAGTTAACCTACCCTGGTGCAAGGTATGCAGAAATAGGCATCACCCATGTGAGTGCTACTACATGCACAAGTATGTCCAGACACACACAAACTTGTATTGTACATTTTTCAAATCAATGGGGCATGATGATTGGGATTGTAGAGCTTATGATCTCATGCATGAAAGGTCGAGAGACACATACAAAATTCAAGGTGAAGTACAACAAGAGTGAAACACTTTGCAGTACAACTCTTCGGGGAGAGGAAATTTCACTCCTCACGGTGGCTATAGAGGATGAAAACGAGGAGGAAGTATGGGCCAAGGCCGAGTACAAATAATCTGTTACAACTACACGCAGCCAGGCCATTTCGCAAGGGATTGTCAGAATCCCTGCACAACCTATAGTTACTGTAACTCCTTCGATCATGTCATAGAAGAATGCCCTATGCTATTGGCTAAACTTCAGGGAAAATGAGGACCCCAGCAGAACCCACAAGTACAACTGATATATGATAAACCTCATAGAGCAGACCCTAGAGTCGTTGTTATTACTAGAGGAGGCGCTGCTACAAGGGAAGATAGACTAGCCCAATGAAGGACTGAAAATGACCACCATGGAGTCAGGAAAGCTACAGAAAATACCCCAATGTTCGATGATAAGAAAGAAAGGTAGATATTCGAAGAGGTAAGGAAAGATTTCAAAGGAGATCAAGGATATTCATCAGAGAAACAACTAGAAATCAAAGAATATAGTATTCCTCAGGCATGCGATCCGTCTGCATCACCAACATAAGGGAAAGAGGTAAGAAAACTCATGGAATTATTTCACACTTGTGTTAAGTTGATTCAAGATAAAGGCGTTGTACAAGAATTATAAGATTTAATCATTCAGTATGAACTAGGAAAAATAACACCCTTGTTGAATAGAGCAGTGCACCAAATTGGCAAAAGGATAAGGACAAATAAATAATTACACTTGAATGCTCAGATAGGAGAGTATGAGATAGACTATGTGGTCCTTGACTTAGGGTCAAAATTCAATGTCATGATGAAGCAGACTTGGGCATTGATGGGAAAACCCAAGCTGATATATTCCCCTATCAGGCTTCGCATGGCTAATCAGCAAGTTTTCAACCCATTTGGATGATTAGAGCATGTCCCAGTGGACATCGATGGACTAAGAACCTTTGCATATTTTGAGGTCATTGAAATTGTTGATGATAGCTTCCCTTACCCTGCGTTATTAGGAATCGATTGGGCCTTCGACAATTCCACTATTGTTGATTTAAAGAACCGACGCATGACATTTGATAAAGATGGTCTTAGGTTCATTGCACCTTTAGATCCAGGTGAAGGTCCACAATACATAGAATCTATTAGAGACGAAGACCACACATTTGAATTGGAAAAAATCTACAAATTAACAACCAG
>SNQJ01S0045422.1:49443-59492 GCA_010110895.2 Picea sitchensis | reverse complement strand
TGTCAAAAGTCTCCTTAATCATATGTTGATGTTGGTGTGCCTTCTCCAAAAGTTTCTCCCTTGCTTGATGTAGTTCCACAATTTGACAGGTCCTTCCGATAGTATCATTTGGATCAACCTCAATTTCTTGCAGATACTTCACAATTGGCTAAGCAAGTTGTATGGGAAAAACAACTTCCATTCCATATACTAATTGAAACGATGAAGTTCCAATTGTTACTTTAGTGCTTATTCGGTCAGCCCACAAGGCATATTTTAACTTTGCATCCCAAGCCCTCTTATTGTCCTCCAAAAGTTTATTAATAATCCCAAACATGTTTTTATTCGAATATTATGCCAAACCATTACCTTGTGGGTAATAAGTAGTGGAATGTCTGAGCTTAATACCAGATTTTTCACAAAATTTAATCAGGTTAGCAAACTTAAAGGCTGCAACATTACCTGTGATGATCGTATCAAGACAACCAAACCTACATAAAATATTTTCTTTTAGAAAATCCATGATCACTTTATCAGTTTCCCTCCTTGTAGGTATGGCCTCCATCCATTTTGTAAAGTATTATATTGTTTTCAGAATCCATCTATGTTGGCCACTGGATGGAGGATGGATTTCACCAATAAAATTTAAAGCCCACTGCTGAAAAGGTGCAGCCACCTTTACATGCTTGAGAGGTAAGGACTTGAGCTTTTTCCTTCCTTCAAACCTTTGACATTTTTCACATGTCCTTACTTTGATACTGACATCAACAAATAGACTAGGCCAATAATACTCGGCCCTGAGTATTTTGTATGTAGTGCTCTTCCAGAAGTGATGTCCTCCACACACTCCTTCATGAAAGCGAGTCGTGACATTTTCAACTTAATATTTATCAAGGCATGTCAATAAGAATCCATCAGGGTCCCTCCAAAATAAAATCTGCTTATTTACACAATACTTGACATCTTTGAGTTTTAAGGATCTTACTTTGGATTTATCCATTCCTGGAGGAGCTTGGAAATTCTAAAGAAAATAGAGGATATCTTTATACCATTAAGATTCAACAATATTTTCATCTACCTGAGGGTTACTATCTTGTGGCTGTAAGTTTCATGAATTATTACAGATGTAATCAACTCCCAAAATTTTGCAATTAGAGCCAGTTAATAGCTTAGCTAACCCCTGACCTTTGACTAGCTTAGTGGGCTTGATATCCAAACCATACTCAAGCAATTTAGCTATCCATTTGCTCCTCTTTCCATCGATGTCTGGCTGAGTCAATATATCTTTAATGGCATTGGATGGTGCATAGGCAATAAATTTGGAGTGTAACACATAAATTTTGAAAGATTTTAGTGCTTTAACCAAGGCAAAAGCATGTTTTTCTATGATGTTGTATTTTAACTCAGCATCTCGAAGTGCCCTGCTAAAGAAAGCAATAGGTTGTTCGAAACCTTAAAAAAAATTGTAATAAAGCAGTTGCTAAAGTGTCATGAGATGCAAAAGAAAAAATCAGAAAATCTTTTTCAAAATCTGGACTGATGAGAACAGGAGCCTTAGAAATAGCTTGTTTAACAATCTGAAAAGAATCTTTAGCCTTTGTCTTCCACTTGATCTCACTACCCTTTTTCAACATGTCAGTTATATGTTTGACCAATTCAACAAAGTTAGGAATAAACCTTCTAAGAAAGTTTATCTTCCCAAGAAAAGACTGAATCTCTTTCTTAGTTTTAGGAATAGAAATCCCTTGAATAACTATCACTCTAGCAGGATCAATCTGAACTCCACCAACACAAACAATGTGACCTAGTAATTTCCCTTGTTCTAAACCAAATTGAGACTTTTTTGGATTAAGGGAAAGACCATACCTTCTACATTTCAGAAATACCCATCTCAGATGTTGAAGATGCTTGTCATCGTATTTAGAAAACACAGTAATGTCATCTAGATAGATGACTACAAACTTATCCTTTTCTCCCACGAAGGCTATATCCGTGGCTCTCTGAAACATAGCCCCTGCGTTTATCAAACCAAAAGGCATCTGAGTGTACATGAAAGTTCCCCATGGTGCCGTGAAGGTAGTCTTCTCCATATCATCAGGATGAACAACAACTTGGTTGTACTCGAAAAAACCATCAATCGTAGACAACCTACTAGATCCTACTACCCTCAACAATATGTGTTCCAATTTGGGTAGTGGATAAGTGTCTTTTTGAGAGCATCTATTTAGATTCCTAAAATCGACACAAAGCCTAATTTCACCATTCTTTTTCCTCACTCGTACCAAATTTGCCACCCAATCAGAGTACCTTAGAGGTACAATGATCTTAGCATCTAGAAGCTCTTTGACTTCTTTATCCATGATAGGTAACAAAAGAGGATTATTATGTCTTAATTTCTGCTTGAATGGCTTCACATTTTCTTTCAAAGGTATCTTATGCTGCAAGATAGTTTCATAAAAAGTCCTAAGATCTTTATAATGCCATGCAAAAATATCAGTAAACTTCAACAATTTCTCATATTTAGCTCTGTATTTCCCTCACAATTTTTTTGATAATTTAACATGTTTAAGATTTGTAGCAGTCCCAAGATTGCAATCAATTACATCTGCTTATTTTTCTAGATCAAGGGGCTTCATAGGGACATCATTATGATCAAAGATCCTTTCAAGAGGCACTAGACCCTTTGGGATATGATTTGTTGGTAATTGAAATTTTTTATGTCCAACAATCATGTTGTGAAATTTCAAATTATGTTTTTCCTTCTCCACATCTTCATCTTGATCAATATGAATGGAAGAGAAATCATCAACAACTTCAATGAATCTCTTAATTTCATAATCCTCTTCAAACACTCTCTAATATTTGACATTGTTTGGAATAGAAGGCATGTATCTGACCTTTATTTCATATTTTAGTTTAGGAAGTAAAGGAGGTTTGAAGGTGCTTGCTACCACAACCAAAGAGTTAGCCTGCTCATTCTGATTTCTAGGGATATGTACAATATTAAAGACAAAAAAAATACTTCAACAATGTCCCATACCTCATTTTTGTAGTCTTTCAACCGGATATTCTTCATCTGATACACATTTCTAACTTGTTGTACCATGAGTTCTGAGTCTCCATGAACCTTTAAATGCTGAATTTTTAGTTCTTTGGTTTCCCTAAGACCCAACAACAATGCTTTTTACTTTGCAATATTATTTGTAGTCTCAAATTATAGCTTGTAGGATAGTGTAATAATTTCATTTGCAGGAGAAATCAACACTATGTCTTCCCCTGCACCTTCTTTGGATGAGGCTCCATCAAAGTATAATTTCCAAAGCAGATTTTTATTTTCAGCAGACTGTGGGACAACATCTGATTTTGTCACAGGCAAAGATTGTTGGACAACATTGTCAATATGAAAAATAGAATATCCCAAGTCCACATCAACTACATAAATGGGATGATTGATAGAATGATCACTATCACTGATAATATATGCCAATTGTGCTTCACGATAAAGTCTCTTAAATTCTCCTCCAAAAACAAGTATAGTGGCACAAGAAAGATCCATTTGAAGAGATCCCCCAAGCTTCTTACACCAAGATCTAGACAATAACATACCAAACCTAGTATGGATATCAACCACAACTATATCCATGACTAAACTCTTGGCTAGGATTTGAGATAATGAAACATCAAGGTCTTTGATAACCCCCAGGCATTTGACTTTTTTGGAATCAAAAGAAAAGAGATCATGGTATGCCTTGGTAATTTATAACCCTAATTCTTCCATGACAACCTTTGGCATAATATTATGAGGCTCCAGAATCTAACAGGTAGTTGTGAAGGATTTTGTCATGAACATTTAATGAGACATAAAAAGGAGGAGTGGAATCATCCATTTCTTCTATAATAGGCCCTAAAACAATAGCAAGTTTTTCATCTTGAAAATTAATCACATAAGTAGAAGGGTCTGTAGCAGAAGAAGGTTGCAACCACTTCAAAATTTAAATCTATAAGAATTAGTATTAACCAATTCAATCAGAGGAATAGGGATTTTGATCTTATTGATCTCATGTCCTAAGCTAAAAGGAGAGACTAACATGTTTGATTCTGAGGATGATATCTTCATAGCAGGTTGTACTTGTCTTTTTTCAGGATTCTTGCTACATGTTTGTACTGCCGGAACAACAAGCTTCTCCTTATGAGGAGCTGGTTTGTCTTTCTGAGGAACAATTTTTTCTTTCTGAGGGGCAGATTTGGATCTAAGATTGTACCCTTGTTGTTATGTATTACAAAACATAACATATGGACTTCCCCCAACCTGTGAACTCAATGAATCTTCATATTTATTCTGTGTTAGTGACTAAGAGCAATTTCATATCCAGATCTTCGTCTGCATCTTCAACTTCCTGATTTTCCTCAATGTAATTATTCTGCAAAGGGGTCTTAATTTTCTGATCACCATTATTATTTTTATCCCTCTGCATGATCTAAGGGTTATAAGGCCTTTTGTATGGATTTGTGTTCTAATTTCCTTCTTGTGGTGCATTCCATTTCTGCTTCTCCAATCTGAGTTTGGATGGTTCAGATGACATTTCTTCCATCTTTCTTGCCATTTCCTCCAATAATTTTATTTTATTTTTAGTATTTGATGCAGAAGGCTAATATTATTCTTTTAAATTTCCCTTATCTGATCTCTTCTTCTACTGTTCAGATGCTAGAATATTGGATTCAACTTTAAGAGTTGAATCTTTCATATCAGACGGAGTAGCTTATCTTCTTTCCCTAAAAAGCAAACAAAAATCAGCATCAAAAGCATTAACATAAGTAACTTTTGTTAACCTTTCAGTTGGTTTGATATCTTCTGGTATTTTATGATACATCCGATTGAATCTCTGAGAAAATTCAGAGACAAATTCACCATTCTTTCTTCAAAGATTATTGAATTTTGTCATGTGATACAGATCATATTTCTTGTCTCCCCACTTTCTCAAAAAGGTGGCATCAAGGTCTGTGGTAGTGGTAATAGAGTTGGCTCTAAGGTTTATGAACCACTTACTCACTCTCCATCTAAACTTTGAACAAAAAGCCTCATCCACACATCATCATAATCCTCTTGGAAATTATCAGCAAAGGAATACAAATCAGTTAAATTCTCTTCTACAGTTGTTTCCCCTTCATTGTCAAACCTTGGAAGGTGCTTCATGTAATCAGTTGTTGGGAGAGGATGAATATTATTTGGTAATACCAAAGGTGCATATCGGGCGACCCTGATAGCATCCATTGGGTTGGGAGGTGCTACACCAACCATTGTTTGACCACCTAAAGGTTGATTTGTATGTAAAGACTGTGGTGATTGAGGTGATGAGATCTTAGGAATATTCACCAATTGAATCTTAGGAAAGGACTGGAGAATCTCTCCAACAAGTTTTTCAGCAACAAGGATATTAACTTGGAGGTTAAGATTAGGTTTCTCTTCTTGAACTTCTTCAAGGATTAAGATTTTTCCAAAGGAAGGTACTATGTTTCTTCAGGGTATGCAAAGATTTCCTCAAATTTAATTCTACTCTCAGGATAGGGTGTGTAAAAAGACTCTGGTTCAATAAATTCCTCTTTCCTCGATGTAGATCCTTTAGTAAGAGGTAAAAGAAACAATTTTTCAGACTCTAATTTTTTAAAAGATTTGGATTGTTTGAGGATCTTCTCAGGATCTAAAACAACAGGCACATTGGAGAATTTTGGATGGGCTCTAGTCCCCTTTCTCTTCGGAGCCAGAGTGTCTAATGTGGAGTCACTAGGTGAAAATATATTCAGTCAACTATGATTAGTTATAGTTTCACCATCTACAACTAGATCTGTATCATGTTGTTCTACCCAGGGAAAATCTCATTGTTTCGTCCCCAACAACGACGCCAAAAGATGTTAGCACTAGAAGTTGTCCCTAGATTGCTATAGGAACAAGCCTAACACATCTTATTTCAAAAGTTTAAAAGAAAAACAATTTTAAGAGTTGGGAGGATCACACTCTTGATCTTAAAGGGGCTTAAAGGATAAGCTATCAAGATCTCTTCTCTATGTGCAACAAATCAGGTAAACAAAACCACCAGTTGAGCCAAGTGAGAGTAGGGTATGTGTTGAAGAAGAAGAAGTGCAATAATATTGATAACCATAAAAGAACAATTTTTTTTTGATATAATTAGCCAGTAGAGGAACGAATCTCAAACTCAAAAATCCTTTCTGAACCAGATTTAAAAGATCTTAAACACACATTTGAACTATAAAAATAGATAAACCCTCTCAACACATACATACAATCATGTAATCATATAATAGTAATAATGTGTTCAAGATGAAGAAATAGAAATGATAAACAAAAGAGAATGATACACACCAACTAATGACTTCATTAATCGCTAAAATCTTTACACATATAAGGTTGATCCAAACACTTGTATAAGATAAAATCTTTAAGGCAAATAGGGATCCAACCCTTTCTTCATCTATATTGTCCAATATATAGAGTTTCAAAATAAGTTACAAGTACATGGGGTCAATCTCGAGAATCAGGGACACCTCAAAGCAAATATCTATAAAAACTCAAAATGAAATTCAGTGCCTAACTGTTGATATATCAAATCATAACAATTTACAAAAAGCTCCTATCATCAAGGCAACAACCTTGCATACATCTTCTTGATTTGACTTGCTTTGCATTCGAATTATGACACTACTGCTTTATCCATATCTTTCCTAGATATCTTCGACCTTTCAAAGCTCCATTTGAAACTGATTCTTTTCCAACTTAGCACATGTGTTTGATCTAGATCAATCTTCATATCTCAATACAGTTTGTTTTTTCTCCACAAAACATTGCATAGCTTTAAAACATGATCCATTACATGCCTACATAATTCACAACCTTCCCCCGTTGAAAAATTTGAAACTGGGTGCGAGCAACAACAAAATCGACTGCTACAGGTGTTCCGATAGCGCCTTCATTTTCATGTGTAACGACTGCAGGAACTTCCTGTAGTGACTTTTCAAAAACTAGTCCCACATGTATTAAACCCCTTTCACTATCTGAGTTATAGTTGGACATGACCAAAAAGGAGCATGATACCTTTTACATAAGGAACCAAAAGATTTTTTCTATCCTTCATTACTTTAAATCTCAAAAATTTGATTTATCCTGGAAGTAATATTCTTAAATTGACAGTTTTCTATGTAGGATGGAAGAGGCTGCTTCTGCCAGTAGTTCTAAGCTATTCTTCCTGGTTTGCTTACATTGGGATTTGGTTTGAATATGTTTGGGCTCATTCCCTTCAGATCCAATCTTAGGGTTTGGGATTTTCATATTTTTCTTACTCTGTTTCTTGGTAATAACTCTATTTTTCCCAATGATTGTCTTTTTATGTAAAATCAAACCTCCCTTCTTGGATTTATTCTTCATATTCTTAGCAACAAGAGTTTTCTTGCTTGTAGATGTCTTTCCAGTGGGTTTGACAGGCTCCTCATCAATGATGATAACCTTCTCTGAGATGATAGGTTTATTTGTTGTCTTAGACTTCAACCTGAACTTGTTTTGAGGCCTCGTGCTTTGTTTTCTTACTAAAATTGGATACCTAGAGGTATCATCATCGGAGGAACTTGAGGCACGAGGATTGACCTCTGGGATAGTCCCTTTAAAATGTACAATATCTTCAAGCTCCTTTGTTGTTTTTACAGGTTGTTGATCCTCCACTAAAACCTTAGGTTCTGCAATCCTTTAAACCCTTTTTGAATAAGTTTTTTGTGCAAAAGGGAAAGGGTGCTTACCTCCACCTAATTTGTGAGAAGACCTCGTCTCTGTTCATTGGCTCGCTGATGTAGATTTTACAGGCTCGCCTGGAGTCTCGAAACATGTTGCTCGTTTACCCTTCTTTGCAGGAGTGGATTTATCAAGCTTAGTTGGAGTTTGTTGATTAAGCTTAACAATATTTCCATTTGATTGAGAAGCAAAGGAATGTTTTTCCTTATCATACCCTGACTGGATCAAGAACTAATCCCAAGTATTCTGCAACTTCCCTAATTTGGCCTTAACAAGCACCTTCATCAACCCTAGATGAAAAATTCAGTGAGGAGGAGTCTTGGGGTTCACTTGAACTCTCATAGCCATCTTGTTGAGATCCCATAAGAAATAGTAAGGTAAATTCATCCTCTTAGTCCCTGGTAGTTGAAGTGGAAATCGTAGGTGGAATAAGAACACAATAGAATAAAGCCCCTCAGAAGTGATGAACATCTTAAGCATGAGCAATGCTTCCATCCACTCATCAACAATCCAATCCCTGGGGATGCCCTTGGCCTAATTAGGGTCATTGTGTTCAGGTTTTAAAAACTGATTAACGTCTCCACCTGTGATCAATTTATTCTTAAACTATATTTCGCCATTAGTGGGGAGGTTTCACGCTACAACTATGGATGCTTTAGTGATTTGCATGGCCAAGTTTCCAACTCGTGCCCATTGTCCATTAAAACTCTTTGCAAACGTCCTAGTTGTAGCATAATGATGACCATCCAGTTTAGTGCAGAAGAGATACCACCCTGCCTGATCATAAATGATTTGGGTATCTTCGTAGGCCTCCATGACTTCCGGCCCTTCGAGTTATTTCCTATTCACGTGTCCTCCCTTGCCCATAAGCATAGTTATGACCAAAAGACTAGACTCTTGGCTATAAAACAAGGATCCGTCTGCTATGCAACGAGAGTCAAAGATATTTGATAGCTTTATAGGGGCCAATTCAAATAAATTCAATGTTGTAGATAACGAACAAGGCGCCATTTTTTAAAACACATTGAATAAGACAATTGATCTGTGTAACTTCCTGGACAACTGACAGGTACAAATGATGACACATCCCACTTCACATGCTATGGCTGACGTCGAGTACTTTGCTAACAAATTTTGCTTACTCATGAGCTTTGTAGTACGATCCACATCTTCCATGACTCACCAAAGTGCTAAAAATGATCATGAATCTAGACATGTGGAGGTTCCTATAGCGCCTAGCCCGATTTGTCTTTTTCACTCTTGAGTGGATTAGACTTTGAATCTACAACTCATGAAGTTAAATAATCATGATGCACAATTATGACATGACTAATGGTTCAAATGAAAAGACTTGAAACCATTTGATGTCATCAAGTAATCATTCAAACACGTGTCTAATTCCCTATCTCCCCCTCTCACAACATAAAGTCCATCTCGTTCATTCACCCTAGAAAAATTTTAAAACCCCTTAAGGTAAGCTATTAAACCTTTAACAAAATGCTAAATATTTTAATAACTTATATAAAATTTTAAATACAAATTAGGAATGAATGAGGGATAAAACCAGGTAGAACATAGTAGGTGTTAACAAATGCTACACATCTATGGTTTACGAAAGATTTACAAAGAGGGCATCCCTCCAAGGCCAATTGTAATCATGATAGGTTCTCCTACTTATTTCCTTGTAAATTCTTCAAAGAGAAATGTCCTCCCCCGACAAGAAACATAATATCCTTCGTGAAGGAGTCAACATCTTTCATTGAGTGGATACAAAACCAAGAGATGGACAAATGGGACATTTTGGTCAGCCTTGATAGAGTGTCGTTTACACTAAGATTCTAATTAATTAGGCCATTGATGTCACTGGAAACATCATTGATGTGAAGATTTGTTTTAAGTATACATATTTCAACTGAAAGTGAATAATTTATGAGCAGATTGATGGTGTTGTAATGGGATCTCCATTGTCACTAGTGGTAGCAAACATCTACATGAATTACTTTGAGATGATGGCCACTAACCCTTATTCTATCAAGCCTAGTTGGCAATATTTTTTTTGTAGATAATACCTACGTGAAATGACAACATGGGAGAGAAAGGCTAGGACAATTCTTGACTCATCTAAATAACCATCATAAGCATACAAAATTCACCATGGAAGTGGAGAAAGATAACAAACTACCCTTTCTCTATGTACTAATCACCAAGAAGAATGATGGATGGATTGGGTATCAAGTATACATGAAGATGATTCACAAAAACATATACTTACACA
>SNQJ01S0045421.1:57010-71045 GCA_010110895.2 Picea sitchensis | reverse complement strand
AGTCTTCTTATTGTCTTCTTGAGCATACTACATAGATACAACATCAAGGACAACACCATGTCCACTTTGACATCAATGACAACACCTTTTCAACAATCTCCCCCTTTTCCATTGATGGAAACACTTAGTTATCTCGATGCTCCTATATTTTTGCAACTCTTCCCCTTTCTATATATTCTCCCCCTTTGAAATCAATGGAAAAAGGGATATTATCCCCCTGTCAATGTACTTTGTATTCTTTGTTTCTGTAATCAAACAACTTTCTTTGTTTCTCTCCCTAAGCATGTGCCCTTCTCACATATTGTAGTGCCTCTTGGGAATATTTTCATGAGCTCTTAGTGATTGGATGGCATAGACACCACCCCTAATTTTTTTCTAAGATAATTGAAATCCTTTCTAGGAAGAGGTTTAGTAAAGATATCGACAATATGTTCTTTTTTAGTCACATAATATAGTTTAACAACTTGGTTGACAACCTATTTTCTTAGAAAATGGTACTTGATAGGTATGTGTTTTGTTTTTGAATGCATGATAGGGTTCTTTGAAATGCTTATAACACTGGTAGTATCACATAATATGGGAATTGGTCTCTTGTATTCAACCTGAATATCTTGTAATGTATGTTTCATCCAAAGGACTTGTGCACAACAGGAAGTTGCTACAATATATTTTGATTCTGCAATAGACAGAGAGATTGATGATTGATTTTTACTCAACCAGGACAGCAAGCAATTTCCTAAGAAGAACGCACAGCCATGTGTGCTTTTTCGATCATCTATACAACCTACCCAATTAGCATCAATGTATGTCGTTAATGTAAATTCTTCACCTTTTGGATACCATCATCTATAATCCAAAGTACCCTTCAAATATCTAAAAATTTATCTTAATTGTGTATACATGAGTTTCCTTTGGTGCAGATTAAAACCTAGTAACTACTCCAACTGTCTGCATGACATCTGGTCTTGAGGTTGTCACATATAAAAAGATTATAATCATAGATTTGTACAACTTTTGGTATGCTTCCATGGATTCATCATCTTTTCTTAACTTGCTTCATGTAATCATGGGTGTACTCATTCACTTACAGTCTTCCATTTTTCATTTCTTGAGCATCTTGTTAATGTATTTTGTCTGGGATATGAAGATACCTTTGCTAGATTGAGAAATTTGTAGTCCTAATAAAAATGATAATTCTCCAAGAATTGACATTTAAAACTCCTTCTGCATTTCTTTAGAAAACCTTTTACTCAATTTGTCATTGTTACATTGTTACTTCCAAATATTATATCATCCACATAAACAACAATAATTACCATGTCCTTATCTTCTAGTTTGGTGTATATGTTGTTGTCTGCAGTTCCTCTTTTAAATCCTTGTTGTTGTAGATGCTTGTCCAGTCTTGAGTGCCAAGCTCTAGGAGCTTGCTTTAACCCATAGAGATATTTCTTGAGTTTTCATACATAATCTCTAATCTCTGATCATTGGAATCCTTCAGGTTGCTCAATATATACTCTTGTTCTATATTTCCATTTAGGAATGTTGACTTGACATCCATCTAATAAATTATGAAGTCTTTGTGGCAATCAAATTCCAAAAACATTCTAATAGCCTCCATTCTTGCTATAGGGGAAAATGTGTCTTCAAAGTCAATTCCCTCAATTTGACCATATACTTTGCATACCACTCTTGCTTTGTTTCTTACTACATATCCATTCTCATTTTGTTTATTCTTGAAGACCCATTTAGTTCCTATTACATTCTTATTCTTGGATCTGGGAACAAGTTCCCAGGTTTGATTATTTCCAATTTGGTCCAATTCTCCATTCATGGCATTAACCTAATTCTCATCTTTTCTTGCTTCTTCAAAGTTGTTAGGCTCTACTATCGATAGTAGGGGAAAATTAACTTGCTCAAGAAAATTGTTTATTCTTCTCCTTGTCTAAGGTACTACACTTTTACTTCCAATAATTTGACTTTCAGGATAATTCTTTTGTACATACCTTGTGTTTATGTTTTGGTAGTTGTGGGAGGTATTAACCTCGATGGATAAATCTTTGACTAGAATAGAATATTCCAGAAGAAAGAGAAAACCTAAATAGTTGTGTGAAAACCCTGGAAGACAAGTTGGCTCAATAGAATAAATAATATTAAAGTATTATATGCATAAAAGGACAGGTCAACCTTGTTTGAAGAGACACATGTTCACTTGGCCAGATTAGTATAAATATGAGGTGCTCCAGCTCATTTGTATAGTCACACTCAAGAAAGTGGTGCGCAAGTCTAGAGGAAGTGTGCAGCTACAACGACTGCAGCTAGGTATTGGTCTTGGTCTATGGTTTGGGACTTTCTTCTTGGTGTGCTACCTTTGGATAAAGGTGTGCTCTCTCTCTCTTGGTTATCCATTGGGTCTAGTGTTGCTTCCATAATCATTCTATCTGTCAAACATCACGGTGCTTGGGGGTGGTTGTGTGCCTATGTTTAGGTGACAATATTGTGATATTGTCTATGGTTAAACGAGCATAATATTCTAACAGGTTATGGGCCCATGCCACCTTCGGAACAATATAACCATTGGAAGGTAGATTTGCAACTCTTTGTCAAGCTTGTTGTAGCATAATTGCAGTTGCAGTGCCAGTTCCTTCGTGCCAGTTGCAGCACTAGTTGCAATGTCAATTACAGTGCCAGTTGCAGCACCAATTGCAGTGAAAGTGTCTATGAAGTATTGGGATTAATTTTTGGTTATCCTAGTGGACCCTAACCCAACGCATATCTTGGTTCCCTCAGGCATCAAAAATGTCAAAGTTGAAGTTTTGGGTCAAAGTCAATGTTTCACTGGTCAAAGTCAAGGATTGATTGGTTGAATTCAAAAGAATGGTCAAGGTCAAAGTCAAAGACAATCACGATTTCCTCCATGAAATCAAAGTGCACAGCAGAAGCATGGTCTCTTGGTAGAGCATGGAAGACAAGAATTGACATCATCCTTGCAAAGAAAAAGGGAAAAATTATGGAACCACGGACTGAATAGCAAGCGTCAAAGGATGAAGAGTTTGAATTTTGGAGCTTCCAAGCACATGAACGTGGAGTAGGAGAAACAATAAAAAGAAACTATTGCAGATCTAAATCTCTGGGAAGAAAAGGGATCTTTTTCCAAGAAGAAATCGTAGTGCCAGAAAGATATCATATCTAATACATTCAGAGGAACAACACACTCTCTAAGTTGGAAAGAATACTTGTCTCAAAAGAAAAGAAACTCAAGCAAAACAATAGCCAGACTCTAGGTTTGCATATCAGGTTTGATATTTTTATTATTGATGCTTAAGTGAGTATTGCAATACTTTAGATTTTATTAATGCTAGGAACAAATGAATACTTAGTAGCATGTATTATTAATATAAATGATTTTTGTACTTAATTGCAATATGAACTAACATCTCCTATAGGATATATTTATTGTTCTTGTTATCAGGAAGGACACCTTGGTAATGCTATAATAAATTACCATGAAATTAATATGTTCTTATATAAAATTATATTATATTAGAAATACTTTTGCTCTTGTTGTTCCTGTTTCAGGCAGGTTATCCTACGTATTCAAGGAAGGTTACCACATAACAACAAGACTTGAAAGGACTCAAAGGGATTCAGTGATCAGGAAGAAGCAAGGTTCTGTGACACTTTATAGGATGCATAGGGTAATGTAGCATATGGAAGCGTGGTTCGAGGATTCTCTCAGTTAAAGAGAGTTGATGGAAAAATTCGAAAATAAGGATCTTGTAGGCTTCGTGTCAAGTTGTAGGCCTTCATGTCGAGTTGTAGGCCTTTGTGTCGAGTTGTAGGATTTGTGTCGAGTTGTAGGACTTCTTGCCGAGTTGTAGGCATTTATGCCGAGTTGTATGCCTTCATGTTGAGTTGTAGGTCTTGGTGTCGAGTTGTATGCTTTGTACCAAGTTGTAGGCCTTTGTGTCGAGTTGTAGGCCTTTGTGTCGAGTTGTGGGCCTTGTGTCGAGTTGTAGGATTCATGTTGAGTTGTAGGCCTTATGCCAAGGTGTAGGCCTTTGTGTCAAGTTGTATTCCTTGTGTCAAGTTGTAGGCTTCATGTCGATTTGTAGGTCGTGTGCCGAGTTGTAGGCTTCATGCTGAGTTGTACGCATCATGCTAAGTTGTAGGCTTCATGCCGAGTTGTAGGATTTATGTCGAGTTATAGGCTACTCCAATGAGATGGTTTGGTCGTATGTCGAGTTGTTTCTACACTAATGAGACAGTCTGGTACACTAGTGGCATAGTCAAGAACCTGTATGGTTGTGATGGTGTTTCTCGTAATATGATATGAGTGATCATGAGATATCCTGTGTGGCTCTGGTGATGTTATCGGTCTGCAAGACCATGTAGGTCTTTCCCATGCCATGTGAGATTGATGCATAATAATGATAGTAATGATGATACTCATGACATGGGTGTAGCCATGGGTGAGCACGTCATGTGGTTGTATCCCGTGACGATGATGGTTACACACACTACGAGGTGTAGCTCTAGTGTTCACTAGCGGGTTTTGGCCCCTAGATGAGATTGAAAAGTCCACGTGGGTGTAAACATGTGTGACATAATGATGCTACCAGTATCATGGTCTGCATAACCATGACGAGAGGATCATGGCATAGTGAGCAAGGTTATCAATACTAGAAGGGAACATCATGTTTAAATACCCTCCCTAGCTAAGAGGAAGTGTTGATGTTTTGGTAGCTGCGAGAGGTATTAACCTCCATGGATAAACGTTTGACTAGAATAGAATATTCTAGAAGAAAGAGAAAACCTAAAAATTTGTGTGAAAACCCTGGAAGATAAATCAACTCAGCAGAATAAATAATATTAAAGTATTATATGCAGAAAAGGACAGGTCATCCCTTTTTGAATAGACACGTGTTCACTTGGCCAGATTAGTATAAATAGGAGGCTCTCTAGCTCATTTGTATAGTCACACTCAAGAAAGTGGTGCGCAATTCTAGAGGAAGAGTGCAACTGCAACGATTGCAGCTGGGTACTGATCTTGGTCTGTGGTTTGGGACTTTCTGTTTGGTGCACTACCTTTGGAGAAAGGTGCACTCTCTCTCTCTCTCTCTTGGTTATCTGTTGGGTCTAGTGGTTTTTCCAGAATCATTATATATGTCAAATGTTACGGTGCTCAGGGGTGGATGTGTGCCTATGGTTGGGTGACATTTTTTTGATATTGTCTATGGTTAAACAAGCACAATGTTCTAACACCTTGAAGATGTTTTGGTGTCTCTTCTTTCTGTCTCATGTTCTTCATATTTTTGTTGGACCTCCCCTTGCAGTTCTACTTTTTTTTGTTCTTCTTCTTGCTCCTCTCCAAGTTGTCCTTCTTCCAAATATTCATCTTCTCTTCTGCATTTTGTTTCTTTTGAATTATGATTTGATCGATGTGACCTTTCATCATCTACTTTTACATTTTCACTCATTACTATCTTGTCTAGCCTTAAATTGTAGCATATGTAGGCCTTACTGTTGGATGAGTATCCTAGAAAAATTCCTTCATCTGTTCTGGAATCAAATTTTGCCCAATTTTCTTCATTTATTTTTATGTAACACTTGATTCCAAATACCTTAAAGTAATTCATTGTTGTAGGTCTACCTTTCCATAACTCATATGGTGTTTTATCATTGTTTGATCTAACTAATCCTTTGTTTAGGATATGAACAACAGTATGTATCGCTTGTTTCCAAAAAATATCTGACACTTTGGATTCATTCAACATGGTCCTAGTTATCTCTTGTACGGTTATGTTTTTTCTCTCTGCAACACCATTTTTCTAGGGTGTTCTAGCTACTAAGAACTATCTTTTGATTCCATGATTCTCACAAATATTTTCACATTCATTTGAGGTAAACTTACCTCCATTGTATGATCGTAAGAACTTGATTTTAAGATCAGTTTCATTTTCAACCATTTCCTTAAACGCCTTAAATTTTTCAAATGCTTCTGATTTTTTCTTCAGAAAACCAACCCATGTCATTCTAGTATAATCATCAATGAATAATATAAAATAATTCTCACCTTGCAAACTTTTTCTTATGGTTGGCCCACAAAGTTCAGTATGAATTAACTATAGGGGCTTTGAGGTTGAATGCTCCTTTGTCTTGAAAGTGACTCTGGTCTGCTTTCCATGTTGGCAGTGCTTGCAAATAGGATCTGAGGGTTTTATAATTGGTGGAATATCTCTTATAGCCTACCTCTTACTGATTTTTACCAAATTATGAAAGTGAAGATGTCCCATTCTTCTATGCCTAAGCAGCTTTGATCGATCTGTCCCATGCAACATTTATCTCCTCTTATTTCATCCAAAATGTATATTTTGTTAGGAGATCTGAGCGTTGTAGCAACCAGTCTTCTAGATTTTTTCTTTCTTATTTCACATTTTTTAGAGTCAAAGGATAGAATATGTCCTTGGTTGCACATTTGACTGACAATGAGAAGATTGTGCTTCATGTATTTTATTAACAACACATTTTATGATTTGGCTTTCTCATTTCCAAGGCTAATTGTTCCTTTTCCAATTATTTTGGCAGAAACATCATTTCCAAAGGTGACATTGCCTCATTTTTCCCTTTTAAGAAATAAGAACATGCTTTGATCCCCTGTCATGTGTTTGGAACATCCATTGTCAACACACCACTGATTTGTTTTTCTTTGTGCATGTAGGGCTAGGTTGTTTTCTTCCTTCTCTTGTTGATCTGATTTTCTCCTCCGCATGCTTATGTTTTCTTCCTTATGTTTAGCATGGAATATTTCTTTCATATTTTTCTTGGTGGGTTCTAGTCTACTTTTGAATTCATGTGCTTTATAACCAAAGGTGTTACACTTGTAAAATTCAACATTGAAGTTCATCAATGGATCAAATGAGTTATAGTTTCTGCCAGCAAACCCCTGAGATGTTTTGCTTTTGTTGCTCACAAAATTGTTCTTGGGAATCTTATAAGCATATTTGTTTCTCAAGTAGTTGTCTCTTGCATTGGCCCTATAATTAATGGCTTTGTGCCCAAAATTATGACAACAGAAATAGTAACCAAGAAACATATTTTGATACCTTATTATGGGTGGTCTTCTTGATTGAACTACTTCCTTGGAATCATCTCTTTTGTAGAAGAGCGCAAGTTTGTGTTGAACATATTTATTTTGTATGTTGCCTTCTGCATTTTTAGAAGTGTTTCCATTGCAATTGAAACTCTTAAGCACATTAGCATAGTTTTTAGTCATTTATTTCTTTTCTAGTATCACATGATTTTCACTTTCATCAATATTTTTTTTATTGTTGTCATAACCAAGACCTCTTTTTCAAGTGGTGATCTTTGGATGCTAAAAATATCTTCTAGGACTGCCAAACTATTTTCAAACTTCAAATTTTTATTTAGCTATGTTACTATATTATTTAGTTTCTTTCTTAGATGTACAATTTCAAATTCTTTCTTAAGACAAATGTCTTCCATTTCCTTAATCTTATTTGTCATAACTTCTTCAATTTTTCTAGCCTCCTCTATCTTTCTTTTTAGACTGATAATATCAGTTTCACTAATGGTCTCATAAATATCCTTTTTAGATTCTATCAACTATTCCTTGAGTGATGCATTCTTCATTACAAGTTTCTTCAGTTCATGTAGAGCACAGATTAGTTCCCCTTCAATATTTACCTCTCCTTCCTCATTTGAATATTCATTATTCATGTCTTCATTATTTAACAATTCATCTTGATAATTCATGGCCATAAATAATAGAGCATATTCTTTGTTGTTATCATCTTCATCAGATGAGTTGCTTTCATCATTGGCTTACATATTTTTCTTTTGCTTGTGATGTTTTATTTTTTATATCATTTTTGCTAGTAGCATTTATTTCTTTTGAAAATAGAGTCTTCTTAATTATTAGTTCTATGAGGACACTTAGCAGAAAAATGTCCTACTTTACCACAATTAAAACATTTGAAAGGGAGATTACCTTTGTACTTGACAGATCCCTTCTTCAGCTTCCTAGAGAATTTTTCTTCTTCTGCATCGGATTCTTCTTCAGAGGAATTACTTGATTGATATCCTTTTGAGATTGTTATTTTTTATGCTTTGAATTTTGCTTCATGCTTTGATGTTTTTTCTTATTTCATCCTCATTTCATAGGATGTTAAAATTCCATGCAAATCAACCATTTTTAAATTCTTTAGATTGTTATATTCTTCTATCGTTGAAACCTTAGGATCAAATCTTAGAGGAAGTGATCTTAGCACCTTTTGAACAACTGTAGATTCTTGGATGTATTCACCAAGTCCTCTAGTGGTATTTATAACTCCATCTACTCTAAGGAAGTATGTTGCAATATCTTCATCTTCTTTCGTTTTCAATCCTTCAAACTGTGCTCAATGTGTTTGTAACTTGGCCTACTTCACTTTCTCATCTCATCCATAGATGCTCTTTAGCTTGTCCCATATGTATTTGGTAGATTCCCAGTGCATGAATTTTACAAACTCGGAGCCTAAAATACCATATAATATTTCATTCATTGCTTTGGAATTACTTTCATGTAGATTTCTTCCATTTTCATCTGTTGGGGGAGTGGTTGGTGCTTTGTATCAATTCACAACTGAGTTCCATACTTCAAATCCTTGTGCCATAAGGAATACTCTAATTTGGATGCTCCAGAAAGCATATTTGGTTCCATAAAATAGTGGTGCTCCATTCTTGGAGAAAAAATTTGTTTCCATGTCTGCTACAATGATCTTCCTTCCAATGTTTAAACTTTTTGAGGGAACCCACTCTGATACTAATTGTTAGAATATTCAACAATACCAAGAGGGGGGGTGAATCAGTATTGGGTCAAGTTTAACAATACTATCTCTGATCATTTAGGTTTCTGTGGTGAGAGATTTGTTTAGAAATTGTTGGAAGAACCACAGTGCTTTTGATAGCTTGTCGACGTTTCGGATCCACAACAGGATCCATCTTCAGGACAAAAAAACCTGAGGAAAAATAAGAGAGGAACCCTTAATAAATAATGATGAGGGGGGTGGAAAACTAAGGTCGGCTAAGTGAAACCCTAGGTTTGAGGAGATTTTTCAAAAATAGGTATTTAATAGTGATTTAGAATTAAGTGGTTTAATTTGATAACCCAATGGTGTTAATATTATTAATATAGGTTAAATTTAGGGTTGACCATATGGTGTTAATATTATTAATATTAATTATATGTTAATTATAGGTTAAATTTAGGGTTAATTTAATGAGGTAGCATTAATATTATTATTGTTATATTAGTGGTCGGCTAATATAACAATAATAATATTAATGCTACCTCATTAAATTAACCCTAAATTTAACATATAATTAACATATAATTAATATTAATAATATTAACACCATATGGTCAACCCTAAATTTAACCTATATTAATAATATTAACACCATCGGGTTATCAAATTAAACCACTTAATTCTAAATCACTATTAAATACCTATTTTTGAAAAAAATCTCCTCAAACCTAGGGTTTCACTTAGCCGACCTTAGTTTTCCACCCTCCTCATCATTATTTATTAAGGGTTCCTCTCTTATTTTTCCTCAGGCTTTTTTGTCCTGAAGATGGATCCTGTTGTGGATCCGAAACGTCGATAAGCTATCAAAAGCACTGTGGTTCTTCCGACAATTTCTAAACAAATACTATCTCT
Source organism: Picea sitchensis (assembly GCA_010110895.2). NCBI lineage: Eukaryota > Viridiplantae > Streptophyta > Pinopsida > Pinales > Pinaceae > Picea > Picea sitchensis. The sequence goes on along the minus strand of SNQJ01S0045421.1, from coordinate 61,326 downwards.
TTTACCACTTTAACTAATCATCACAGAGTTAATCATAAGTAACGTAGAGGACTATAAATCAACAGATATCAACACAAAGTCACAATACACAAATATTTTACATGCCAACCCAATAAGGGAGAAAATAATGGAATTTTTTTCTTATAATAATCAAAAGTTACATTATTTATAGGCTTCAACCTTTGAGGGACATCAATCCCTATAGTAAGCACCCACTTAAATTTCTTCAAGAACCAACATGTTGATCTGTTGAGGAAACCAATCCTCACTGTCAGCACCAAATTACAATCTGCAGACATGAATCTACCAGGAACCAACTTGTTAAGAATATGAGGACACCAATACTCACTATAAGCAGCCACTTACAATTTGCAAACACCAATCTTCTAGGCACCAACCTGTCAAGAGTATGAGGATGCCAATCCTCTCCCTTGCACCACCCTGAAATAAATCTGCTTCCAAACTAAGCTTCCTTGCACCACCCAACCACCCAAACACATTCTGCTTTCATTCTTAGTACCACTCTTCTCATCTTTAGTTTTGTAAACCTATGAATCTCCGTTACATCTTTTCCAGTCATTAATCTTATCAAACTTTTTGAGAGCATAGATATTTATACAAAAGTATTTACCCAATGATTTGTCCACATAACTAAAGAATAGGGCTTGGTTCTAGATCTTCATAAAACCAGGCTCCAATGATATGTCCAAACCCCTTCCTTTCCATGCTTGATTTGTTCAAAGAATGATCTCGACATGCAACTGTCGTCAAATATGTTTAAGGATTCAACCTCATCTATCGATTTACTTCAATGTCCATCAAGATGCACCATGAAACCATGGTGTACAACATTCTTCTGATCTTCTCTGGATTAAATCTCATTCATTGATCTATTCCTTCGGGACCATGAGCCTTCGATTCACAATCATCGTCCGATCAGATCTTAGATTGATCTCAACCATAGATCTATCATTTACCAATAATTAGACAATTTTCTTGAAGAATTATTGCAGGTTCACAGATCTAAGACACATCTCTTCACACCTTAGTGACCTCCAAATTGCACCCCCCAAGTTTTTCATCACTCATTTTTCACCCATACTTAGATGCATTTCAAAACATTTAATTGTGGGTTATATTGATCGTCTGATCTGTGACACGTGGAATATTTTTGGGCCATTGGATCTCTGACACTTGGATACCTCCTAGGTCATCATATCTTTCATTCTTGGTACTTATTCATGTCTTCATACTTAGCCAATTCTTCAAGATCTTACAGTGGGTCTGGGGGTTTTCTCTTATTCTTCTCATCTTCCAAATATTCCATCATGCTCACTATCTTCGTGAAGTATCAACTCTTAGTCACTTTTCAAGACTTCTCTATCCATTCAATTCTTGGTACTTAGTTGTGTTTCCAACTATTCATCATGGGTCCACGAGGTCATAGTTTCATGCTCATTTTTCCACTACTCTGCAATATCTCAACACTTAGTCATCTTTGATATTTCATTGTGGGTCACAGGACTATAGCATTTCCCTTATTCTTGTGGCTTTGTCTGTTTGACCGATTCAATCTACATACTTATCAATTTCTTGAGACATCGATGATTCGACATTTTTTTTATACTTAACCATTTTTCCAAGATTTCACCATGGGTCTGCGGGGTCATGGGACTATTGTATTTCTTCACACATACTTTTGGTTCTTCGATGCTCTATGATGTCTTGGGACTTAGTCATTTTCTAAATTCCCACGATGGGCCTCAAACCTTTGATCTTGGCCATTGATCTTAGTGAACCAATGGTTAGGATTTAACCATATCCATGTCCATTGTTCTTCATACCAAAGGGTTACTCAGCCCACAAAGTTTCGTAGCTCCTCTATTCACTTTCAAGTGACATAAAAGAGCTTTCAAAATATAAACCCTTTGAATATGATTTTTCCAACGAATGTGGGATATATGAACATGGGATTTTCCCTTGCTATTTCTTGTATGCTCAGAATTTTTGTGCCTTGTGACTTTGACTCCATCTCGTGCACTCTTTGCGCTTCCTCGTTATTAATTTGAACACATTATTCATCCTTTCTTTGTTTCCTCACACTTCTTCTACAGATCCTTCATCATTATTAACACATAGTCTTCTTACTATATTTTTTACCATACTACATAGTGACAACATAAAGGACAACACCATGGCACCATGTCCAGTTTGACATCAATGACAACACCTTTTCAACAACTTTAATATGTGAAATATGAGTTTTCCTAATAATTTTATATTATTTTTCATGAAAAATATAATGCATATGTTTCCATTAGTGTAGGTATTGAGTACCTAAAACAAGAAATTTCCTTAAAAAAAATTGTAGAATTGTAGAGAACACATTCTTCTTGTGTAAAGCTATTTTTTTTTAAATTTAAAATGTTAATTTTGTATTTTTTTAAATTATGAAAGTCATTATATCCTTGAAATTACAAGGCCCTATGTTAGTGTAGGGTACACTGGTATTCACATTATCAAACAAAGTTTATTTACTTTTTAGATTGTAGATCTTAGTCTGTACTAGTGCAGTGTATAAATTATTTTAAAATTTGCTAAGGTGATAAAAGGTTATAACATAAATAAGAGAGGCGTGTATTTTAAGATTATGATATATGTCAAGACAAAAATATATTAAAAATAGGAAACAATATTAATTTTTTTTTAATTATATATTTGGAAGCTACATATTCAACTCTATATGTGTCTATAGTTTCATTGACGACGGATTTGTGTAGCCTATACAAAAATAATGTAAAAAATTGAGATATTGAGAGGTATTCGGAAAAATTGAGGTTTTAATGTATTTGCAGCCTAAACCACCAATTTTGTCATCCCAAACCTAAATCTGAGGCAACCAAATCTGCAAACACATATGCTAGATTTTCACTCCCGCTCAAAAAAAATTGAAATGAAAGGAAGACACACACACTCTTGGAACGCATGCATGTTCCTAGAGCGTGCATGCACTTTTTTGTCTAAGTATTCACAAGATGGGTCTAACAAGACTATTCCAAAGGAATCTTGTAGGCATCAAAGGCCATCAACAACATGTTGACTCACCACAAAGGACCTTTCAAGGGTATCCTCAATCTCTCGATGGGAATAGTCAACATTATGAGTTTTTGAAGATTGAGTATGAGTCTTTGGAACTTGGATATGGTCAAGGGAACAAACCCACAAGTTAGGCCCTAAAGCAATATTATATGCTTCTGGGGCCAAGAATGACACTTTGAACAACCACAAATCATCGACTGAGGGCATCATTTTCCTCTAACTAAGTATATAGGTACCAATAGCATTTTTTAGCAGTAGGTATGGGTCTAAGGGCCCTGGACATGGCCAGGGGAGGAAACATTAACATTAGGCCCTAAAGGAAGATTTTATCCATCTAGGGCCAAGAAGGATGCTTCCAACAACAACACATGGCCTCTTGAGAGTATCATTGTACTATCATTATGTATGTCAATGAAACTAGGTGGTTTTGAGAAGAAGTTGTGTGTCCCGGGGCCCCTAAAAAAATATGCTTCTTCTCACCTCCTCCCCCTTTTCCCCTCTCACCCCACCCCCTCATGTCGACGTCTCCTAGTCTCTCTTATATCCCACTCTTGTCTCACATATCTCCTGGTGTCACCTATCTCCTAGTGTCACCTACTTCCCTTCCCTACCCATCCACCATTTTCCTCTTCTCACCTCTTTCCCCTTTACCTCTCTTGAACCACCCCCTCATACACACTTCCCCTTGTCTCACCTATATCCCCCTTCTTTTGTCCCCTTCCCCCTTTACATTCATACCCATCCACCTTCCCTCTCCACTCAAATCCTCTCATATCCACCTTCCCTCATCTCCACCCTCCCCTAGACCACCACATCCCCTCTTCCCCTCTACCTAACCCTTTCCTCCTCTACTCCTCTCCATCTCCCCCTTCATCCTACCTTGACCTCCCCCTCATCTCCTTCCTCCTATCCTTCATGATCACCACTCCCCTTCCCCTACCCACCTACCCTTCACCTTTTCTCACCTCCTCCCCATTTACCCCTCTCACCCAAAACCCTCATGCATACCTCTCCTAGTCTCACATATCTCCCTCTCTTCTACCCCCTCACCTTTTAACTCCCATACACATCCACATTCAATCTATTATCACCTCCTCTCTCGACCCTCTAATGTATTTTTCCTCCTTTCATTCATGCCCACCATTCTCCCTCCCCTAACCATCGATTTTATACCTCTTCTCACCTACCTAGATGAACACATCCTCCCCTCCCATTTA
>SNQJ01S0045421.1:28237-49322 GCA_010110895.2 Picea sitchensis | reverse complement strand
AGTCTTCTTATTGTCTTCTTGAGCATACTACATAGATACAACATCAAGGACAACACCATGTCCACTTTGACATCAATGACAACACCTTTTCAACAATCTCCCCCTTTTCCATTGATGGAAACACTTAGTTATCTCGATGCTCCTATATTTTTGCAACTCTTCCCCTTTCTATATATTCTCCCCCTTTGAAATCAATGGAAAAAGGGATATTATCCCCCTGTCAATGTACTTTGTATTCTTTGTTTCTGTAATCAAACAACTTTCTTTGTTTCTCTCCCTAAGCATGTGCCCTTCTCACATATTGTAGTGCCTCTTGGGAATATTTTCATGAGCTCTTAGTGATTGGATGGCATAGACACCACCCCTAATTTTTTTCTAAGATAATTGAAATCCTTTCTAGGAAGAGGTTTAGTAAAGATATCGACAATATGTTCTTTTTTAGTCACATAATATAGTTTAACAACTTGGTTGACAACCTATTTTCTTAGAAAATGGTACTTGATAGGTATGTGTTTTGTTTTTGAATGCATGATAGGGTTCTTTGAAATGCTTATAACACTGGTAGTATCACATAATATGGGAATTGGTCTCTTGTATTCAACCTGAATATCTTGTAATGTATGTTTCATCCAAAGGACTTGTGCACAACAGGAAGTTGCTACAATATATTTTGATTCTGCAATAGACAGAGAGATTGATGATTGATTTTTACTCAACCAGGACAGCAAGCAATTTCCTAAGAAGAACGCACAGCCATGTGTGCTTTTTCGATCATCTATACAACCTACCCAATTAGCATCAATGTATGTCGTTAATGTAAATTCTTCACCTTTTGGATACCATCATCTATAATCCAAAGTACCCTTCAAATATCTAAAAATTTATCTTAATTGTGTATACATGAGTTTCCTTTGGTGCAGATTAAAACCTAGTAACTACTCCAACTGTCTGCATGACATCTGGTCTTGAGGTTGTCACATATAAAAAGATTATAATCATAGATTTGTACAACTTTTGGTATGCTTCCATGGATTCATCATCTTTTCTTAACTTGCTTCATGTAATCATGGGTGTACTCATTCACTTACAGTCTTCCATTTTTCATTTCTTGAGCATCTTGTTAATGTATTTTGTCTGGGATATGAAGATACCTTTGCTAGATTGAGAAATTTGTAGTCCTAATAAAAATGATAATTCTCCAAGAATTGACATTTAAAACTCCTTCTGCATTTCTTTAGAAAACCTTTTACTCAATTTGTCATTGTTACATTGTTACTTCCAAATATTATATCATCCACATAAACAACAATAATTACCATGTCCTTATCTTCTAGTTTGGTGTATATGTTGTTGTCTGCAGTTCCTCTTTTAAATCCTTGTTGTTGTAGATGCTTGTCCAGTCTTGAGTGCCAAGCTCTAGGAGCTTGCTTTAACCCATAGAGATATTTCTTGAGTTTTCATACATAATCTCTAATCTCTGATCATTGGAATCCTTCAGGTTGCTCAATATATACTCTTGTTCTATATTTCCATTTAGGAATGTTGACTTGACATCCATCTAATAAATTATGAAGTCTTTGTGGCAATCAAATTCCAAAAACATTCTAATAGCCTCCATTCTTGCTATAGGGGAAAATGTGTCTTCAAAGTCAATTCCCTCAATTTGACCATATACTTTGCATACCACTCTTGCTTTGTTTCTTACTACATATCCATTCTCATTTTGTTTATTCTTGAAGACCCATTTAGTTCCTATTACATTCTTATTCTTGGATCTGGGAACAAGTTCCCAGGTTTGATTATTTCCAATTTGGTCCAATTCTCCATTCATGGCATTAACCTAATTCTCATCTTTTCTTGCTTCTTCAAAGTTGTTAGGCTCTACTATCGATAGTAGGGGAAAATTAACTTGCTCAAGAAAATTGTTTATTCTTCTCCTTGTCTAAGGTACTACACTTTTACTTCCAATAATTTGACTTTCAGGATAATTCTTTTGTACATACCTTGTGTTTATGTTTTGGTAGTTGTGGGAGGTATTAACCTCGATGGATAAATCTTTGACTAGAATAGAATATTCCAGAAGAAAGAGAAAACCTAAATAGTTGTGTGAAAACCCTGGAAGACAAGTTGGCTCAATAGAATAAATAATATTAAAGTATTATATGCATAAAAGGACAGGTCAACCTTGTTTGAAGAGACACATGTTCACTTGGCCAGATTAGTATAAATATGAGGTGCTCCAGCTCATTTGTATAGTCACACTCAAGAAAGTGGTGCGCAAGTCTAGAGGAAGTGTGCAGCTACAACGACTGCAGCTAGGTATTGGTCTTGGTCTATGGTTTGGGACTTTCTTCTTGGTGTGCTACCTTTGGATAAAGGTGTGCTCTCTCTCTCTTGGTTATCCATTGGGTCTAGTGTTGCTTCCATAATCATTCTATCTGTCAAACATCACGGTGCTTGGGGGTGGTTGTGTGCCTATGTTTAGGTGACAATATTGTGATATTGTCTATGGTTAAACGAGCATAATATTCTAACAGGTTATGGGCCCATGCCACCTTCGGAACAATATAACCATTGGAAGGTAGATTTGCAACTCTTTGTCAAGCTTGTTGTAGCATAATTGCAGTTGCAGTGCCAGTTCCTTCGTGCCAGTTGCAGCACTAGTTGCAATGTCAATTACAGTGCCAGTTGCAGCACCAATTGCAGTGAAAGTGTCTATGAAGTATTGGGATTAATTTTTGGTTATCCTAGTGGACCCTAACCCAACGCATATCTTGGTTCCCTCAGGCATCAAAAATGTCAAAGTTGAAGTTTTGGGTCAAAGTCAATGTTTCACTGGTCAAAGTCAAGGATTGATTGGTTGAATTCAAAAGAATGGTCAAGGTCAAAGTCAAAGACAATCACGATTTCCTCCATGAAATCAAAGTGCACAGCAGAAGCATGGTCTCTTGGTAGAGCATGGAAGACAAGAATTGACATCATCCTTGCAAAGAAAAAGGGAAAAATTATGGAACCACGGACTGAATAGCAAGCGTCAAAGGATGAAGAGTTTGAATTTTGGAGCTTCCAAGCACATGAACGTGGAGTAGGAGAAACAATAAAAAGAAACTATTGCAGATCTAAATCTCTGGGAAGAAAAGGGATCTTTTTCCAAGAAGAAATCGTAGTGCCAGAAAGATATCATATCTAATACATTCAGAGGAACAACACACTCTCTAAGTTGGAAAGAATACTTGTCTCAAAAGAAAAGAAACTCAAGCAAAACAATAGCCAGACTCTAGGTTTGCATATCAGGTTTGATATTTTTATTATTGATGCTTAAGTGAGTATTGCAATACTTTAGATTTTATTAATGCTAGGAACAAATGAATACTTAGTAGCATGTATTATTAATATAAATGATTTTTGTACTTAATTGCAATATGAACTAACATCTCCTATAGGATATATTTATTGTTCTTGTTATCAGGAAGGACACCTTGGTAATGCTATAATAAATTACCATGAAATTAATATGTTCTTATATAAAATTATATTATATTAGAAATACTTTTGCTCTTGTTGTTCCTGTTTCAGGCAGGTTATCCTACGTATTCAAGGAAGGTTACCACATAACAACAAGACTTGAAAGGACTCAAAGGGATTCAGTGATCAGGAAGAAGCAAGGTTCTGTGACACTTTATAGGATGCATAGGGTAATGTAGCATATGGAAGCGTGGTTCGAGGATTCTCTCAGTTAAAGAGAGTTGATGGAAAAATTCGAAAATAAGGATCTTGTAGGCTTCGTGTCAAGTTGTAGGCCTTCATGTCGAGTTGTAGGCCTTTGTGTCGAGTTGTAGGATTTGTGTCGAGTTGTAGGACTTCTTGCCGAGTTGTAGGCATTTATGCCGAGTTGTATGCCTTCATGTTGAGTTGTAGGTCTTGGTGTCGAGTTGTATGCTTTGTACCAAGTTGTAGGCCTTTGTGTCGAGTTGTAGGCCTTTGTGTCGAGTTGTGGGCCTTGTGTCGAGTTGTAGGATTCATGTTGAGTTGTAGGCCTTATGCCAAGGTGTAGGCCTTTGTGTCAAGTTGTATTCCTTGTGTCAAGTTGTAGGCTTCATGTCGATTTGTAGGTCGTGTGCCGAGTTGTAGGCTTCATGCTGAGTTGTACGCATCATGCTAAGTTGTAGGCTTCATGCCGAGTTGTAGGATTTATGTCGAGTTATAGGCTACTCCAATGAGATGGTTTGGTCGTATGTCGAGTTGTTTCTACACTAATGAGACAGTCTGGTACACTAGTGGCATAGTCAAGAACCTGTATGGTTGTGATGGTGTTTCTCGTAATATGATATGAGTGATCATGAGATATCCTGTGTGGCTCTGGTGATGTTATCGGTCTGCAAGACCATGTAGGTCTTTCCCATGCCATGTGAGATTGATGCATAATAATGATAGTAATGATGATACTCATGACATGGGTGTAGCCATGGGTGAGCACGTCATGTGGTTGTATCCCGTGACGATGATGGTTACACACACTACGAGGTGTAGCTCTAGTGTTCACTAGCGGGTTTTGGCCCCTAGATGAGATTGAAAAGTCCACGTGGGTGTAAACATGTGTGACATAATGATGCTACCAGTATCATGGTCTGCATAACCATGACGAGAGGATCATGGCATAGTGAGCAAGGTTATCAATACTAGAAGGGAACATCATGTTTAAATACCCTCCCTAGCTAAGAGGAAGTGTTGATGTTTTGGTAGCTGCGAGAGGTATTAACCTCCATGGATAAACGTTTGACTAGAATAGAATATTCTAGAAGAAAGAGAAAACCTAAAAATTTGTGTGAAAACCCTGGAAGATAAATCAACTCAGCAGAATAAATAATATTAAAGTATTATATGCAGAAAAGGACAGGTCATCCCTTTTTGAATAGACACGTGTTCACTTGGCCAGATTAGTATAAATAGGAGGCTCTCTAGCTCATTTGTATAGTCACACTCAAGAAAGTGGTGCGCAATTCTAGAGGAAGAGTGCAACTGCAACGATTGCAGCTGGGTACTGATCTTGGTCTGTGGTTTGGGACTTTCTGTTTGGTGCACTACCTTTGGAGAAAGGTGCACTCTCTCTCTCTCTCTCTTGGTTATCTGTTGGGTCTAGTGGTTTTTCCAGAATCATTATATATGTCAAATGTTACGGTGCTCAGGGGTGGATGTGTGCCTATGGTTGGGTGACATTTTTTTGATATTGTCTATGGTTAAACAAGCACAATGTTCTAACACCTTGAAGATGTTTTGGTGTCTCTTCTTTCTGTCTCATGTTCTTCATATTTTTGTTGGACCTCCCCTTGCAGTTCTACTTTTTTTTGTTCTTCTTCTTGCTCCTCTCCAAGTTGTCCTTCTTCCAAATATTCATCTTCTCTTCTGCATTTTGTTTCTTTTGAATTATGATTTGATCGATGTGACCTTTCATCATCTACTTTTACATTTTCACTCATTACTATCTTGTCTAGCCTTAAATTGTAGCATATGTAGGCCTTACTGTTGGATGAGTATCCTAGAAAAATTCCTTCATCTGTTCTGGAATCAAATTTTGCCCAATTTTCTTCATTTATTTTTATGTAACACTTGATTCCAAATACCTTAAAGTAATTCATTGTTGTAGGTCTACCTTTCCATAACTCATATGGTGTTTTATCATTGTTTGATCTAACTAATCCTTTGTTTAGGATATGAACAACAGTATGTATCGCTTGTTTCCAAAAAATATCTGACACTTTGGATTCATTCAACATGGTCCTAGTTATCTCTTGTACGGTTATGTTTTTTCTCTCTGCAACACCATTTTTCTAGGGTGTTCTAGCTACTAAGAACTATCTTTTGATTCCATGATTCTCACAAATATTTTCACATTCATTTGAGGTAAACTTACCTCCATTGTATGATCGTAAGAACTTGATTTTAAGATCAGTTTCATTTTCAACCATTTCCTTAAACGCCTTAAATTTTTCAAATGCTTCTGATTTTTTCTTCAGAAAACCAACCCATGTCATTCTAGTATAATCATCAATGAATAATATAAAATAATTCTCACCTTGCAAACTTTTTCTTATGGTTGGCCCACAAAGTTCAGTATGAATTAACTATAGGGGCTTTGAGGTTGAATGCTCCTTTGTCTTGAAAGTGACTCTGGTCTGCTTTCCATGTTGGCAGTGCTTGCAAATAGGATCTGAGGGTTTTATAATTGGTGGAATATCTCTTATAGCCTACCTCTTACTGATTTTTACCAAATTATGAAAGTGAAGATGTCCCATTCTTCTATGCCTAAGCAGCTTTGATCGATCTGTCCCATGCAACATTTATCTCCTCTTATTTCATCCAAAATGTATATTTTGTTAGGAGATCTGAGCGTTGTAGCAACCAGTCTTCTAGATTTTTTCTTTCTTATTTCACATTTTTTAGAGTCAAAGGATAGAATATGTCCTTGGTTGCACATTTGACTGACAATGAGAAGATTGTGCTTCATGTATTTTATTAACAACACATTTTATGATTTGGCTTTCTCATTTCCAAGGCTAATTGTTCCTTTTCCAATTATTTTGGCAGAAACATCATTTCCAAAGGTGACATTGCCTCATTTTTCCCTTTTAAGAAATAAGAACATGCTTTGATCCCCTGTCATGTGTTTGGAACATCCATTGTCAACACACCACTGATTTGTTTTTCTTTGTGCATGTAGGGCTAGGTTGTTTTCTTCCTTCTCTTGTTGATCTGATTTTCTCCTCCGCATGCTTATGTTTTCTTCCTTATGTTTAGCATGGAATATTTCTTTCATATTTTTCTTGGTGGGTTCTAGTCTACTTTTGAATTCATGTGCTTTATAACCAAAGGTGTTACACTTGTAAAATTCAACATTGAAGTTCATCAATGGATCAAATGAGTTATAGTTTCTGCCAGCAAACCCCTGAGATGTTTTGCTTTTGTTGCTCACAAAATTGTTCTTGGGAATCTTATAAGCATATTTGTTTCTCAAGTAGTTGTCTCTTGCATTGGCCCTATAATTAATGGCTTTGTGCCCAAAATTATGACAACAGAAATAGTAACCAAGAAACATATTTTGATACCTTATTATGGGTGGTCTTCTTGATTGAACTACTTCCTTGGAATCATCTCTTTTGTAGAAGAGCGCAAGTTTGTGTTGAACATATTTATTTTGTATGTTGCCTTCTGCATTTTTAGAAGTGTTTCCATTGCAATTGAAACTCTTAAGCACATTAGCATAGTTTTTAGTCATTTATTTCTTTTCTAGTATCACATGATTTTCACTTTCATCAATATTTTTTTTATTGTTGTCATAACCAAGACCTCTTTTTCAAGTGGTGATCTTTGGATGCTAAAAATATCTTCTAGGACTGCCAAACTATTTTCAAACTTCAAATTTTTATTTAGCTATGTTACTATATTATTTAGTTTCTTTCTTAGATGTACAATTTCAAATTCTTTCTTAAGACAAATGTCTTCCATTTCCTTAATCTTATTTGTCATAACTTCTTCAATTTTTCTAGCCTCCTCTATCTTTCTTTTTAGACTGATAATATCAGTTTCACTAATGGTCTCATAAATATCCTTTTTAGATTCTATCAACTATTCCTTGAGTGATGCATTCTTCATTACAAGTTTCTTCAGTTCATGTAGAGCACAGATTAGTTCCCCTTCAATATTTACCTCTCCTTCCTCATCTGAATATTCATTATTTATGTCTTCATTATTTAACAATTCATCTTGATAATTCATGGCCATAAATAATAGAGCATATTCTTTGTTGTTATCATCTTCATCAAATGAGTTGCTTTCATCATTGGCTTACATATTTTTCTTTTGCTTGTGATGTTTTATTTTTTATATCATTTTTGCTATTCTTGAGGTAGCATTTATTTCTTTTAAAAATAGAGTCTTCTTAATTATTAGTTCTATTAGCACTCTGTAATTTGCCCAAGGCTGAAGAGGCAGTCACAGAGGCAACATCAAAACCACTTCGAGTCTTGGATCTAGCCCTCCAAGACTCAGAGAGGGATCTTTCTATCTGATATAACTTTGTTTTAATAGGTATTAGGCTAGTTATGCAAGTATGGGGTTGGGTTTTTTGAAATATTTAGATGAGGGTTTGGTTGAAAAGTTGCTCAAATCACCATTGGGCTATGGGGTTTGTTTATAAGATAAGGACCAACTCAGCACTAAAGGCAAATGTCTCCACAGGGCAAGATAGTAACAACTGTTGGATCGTCTTAGATGTAGTGTGGATGAATGGGATGAAAAGGGAGAGATCCAATGAACAGAGGAGCAGTTAAGAATTCCTTTGTAAAGCTTCAGATGAATAACATATAGATTTAATGAAAAATTGGACAAAGAGTATGCATGCATAAATTCTTCTCCATTACTCTCTTTCAATAATAAGAAATGAAATTGCTTGAATGATAGCAGAAAGATAACTAAAAAACATACAAGGAACACACCACCAACACTGCTACACAAGAATCTTGTAAATCATTTTCTCTATTACTGTTTAGTCATGCAAAAATTACAGACAAAAAACCTCCTGGAGTAGCAAGGCCCACAGTCCAGCCAAAAGGGAAAAAACTTCACACAGGTCGAACCTCTTTACAATAAAATCCTCTGAATAAATAGGATAGACCTCCCCATAAGTTTTGGAAGTTGGTTTAACCACCTCGGCCAAAAATAGCCACAAATCCCCCAAATTTTGGAACTGTTTGCCATGAAAAACGGGCCTTATTCTACGAAAAAGGGGTCCGGACAGACATTTGTTTCTCTTCAACGATGACACTTGGGAAAAAATTGAAGGAGGTTATTGGATATGGGAATGTTTTGGAAAAAAACCTCCTTCGGTTTCACCAAATTCATCTCCAGCTAGCCGTAACATCTCCCGCAAAATCAGGACTGTAACGGAAAAGCGAAAATCTGAAGAAAAAAAAAAAAAAAGGGCTTCGAAGATGGCTTTGATTCTCCCTGATCGTGGCACCTGTGAAAAAAATGAGAGAGGTTTTTGTTTTTCATCCCGTTATGGAGAAAAACCTCTCTCGGTTTCTTAAAATTTGTTTTAATTTTCCCAAAAATGGCCTCAGACGAAGACATGTTGAACAGGCGAAAAAAGGCAGAAAAATGAAAAAAGCGATTTATTTTTCGTGCTGGGTGGTATTCCGGACCCCCCCTGAGGTGGTAAGCGGTTTTTTTGGGGGGGGTCTACTGGAATAGGGAGATGACACGTGTTTGGGGGGTGGTTTTGTTATACAACCATTCCGAACCCCCCCTCTCGTTAAACAATGGATAGTGAGGGGGGGTCCGGAATTTTTAAGGACCGTTTGATTTATTTGATGTGAAACGTGATGTATGATGTAATGAAGGTGTGCGTTGAGGTAGGGGGTGGGTAGGACTTAGGATAGTTTTGTTTTTATGTTTTTTAATTTTTAGTTTTTTAATATTATGCTATTACATGTTTTGTTCGCGTTAATTATTATATTTTGTTTTTTTGTTTTATTTTTATATGTTTTAAATTTGTTTTGTTTTATTGTATTTTATGTTTTTTGTTTTATTATATTTATTTTTATATTTAATATGTTTTATATTTTTTAATTGTTTTATTTAATCCAAAAACTAACCTACTTATTAAACTAACTAATTATTAATTAATTAATTAATTTATCATTAATTAATTAATAGTTAGTCTAACAATTATTTTATTTTAAATTATCCTATCAAAACAATTTTGTTAGGTTAATAAATATTAGAGAATGTCACTAACCCTTAACATTATTCGTTCATTATCCTAAGTTCATTTATTCATGGACGGGTGAGATTGGTGAAGGGGTATAGCCGACTGGATAAAGGACAAGGGGGTGAGGGCGCAGCGGCGAATGAAGGATGCAACAGGATGACGGAGGATCGGGCGAAATGGATGGAGGGGGAAAAAGGGGGTCAACCGAGCCAGAAGTCTTCATCACGAGGGAAATGCCAAATCCACAGTCGAAGAATCGAGTTGCCTATAATTATAGGACCCCAACAAGTTCTATGAGAACACTTAGCAGAAAAATGTCCTACTTTACCACAATTAAAAAATTTGAAAGGGAGATTACCTTTGTACTTGATAGATCCCTTCTTCAGCTTCCTAGAGAATTTTGCTTCTTCTGCATCGGATTCTTCTTCAGAGGAATCACTTGATTGATATCCTTTTGAGATTGTTACTTTTTATGCTTTGAATTTTGCTTCATGCTTTGATGTTTTTTCTTGTTTCGTCCTCATTTCATAGGATGTTAAAATTCCATGCAAATCGACCATTTTTAAATTCTTTAGATTGTTATATTCTTCTATCGTTGAAACCTTATGATCAAATCTTAGAGGAAGTGATCTTAGCACCTTTTGAACAACTGTAGATTCTTGGATTTATTCACCAAGTCCTCTAATGGTATTTATAACTCCATCTACTCTAAGGAAGTATGTTGCAATATCTTCATCTTCTTTAATTTTCAATCCTTCAAATTGTGCTCGATGTGTTTGTAACTTTGCCTACTTCACTTTCTCATCTCATCCATAGATGCTCTTTAGCTTGTCCCATATGTATTTGGTGGATTCCCAATGCATGACTTTTACAAACTCGGAGCCTAAAATACCATATAATATTTCATTCATTGCTTTGGAATTACTTTCATGTAGATTTCTTCCATTTTCATCTATTGGGGGAGTGGTTGGTGCTTTGTATCAATTCACAACTGAGTTCCATACTTCAAATCCTTGTGCCATAAGGAATACTCTAATTTGGATGCTCCAAAAAGCATATTTGGTTCCATAAAATAGTGGTGCTCCATTCTTGGAGAAAAATTTTGTTTCCATGTCTGCTACAAAGATCTTCCTTCCAATGTTTAAACTTTCTGAAGGAACCCACTCTGATACTAATTGCTAGAATATTCAACAATACCAAGAGGGGGGTTGAATCAGTATTGGGTCAAGTTTAACAATACTATCTCTTTTACCACTTTAACTAATCATCACAGAGTTAATCATAAGTAATGTAGAGGACTATAAATCAACAGATATCAACACAAAGTCACAATACACAAATATTTTACGTGCAAACCCAATAAGGGAGAAAATAATGGAATTTTTTTCTTATAATAATCAAAAGTTACATTATTTATAGGCTTCAACCTTTGAGGGACACCAATCCCTATAGTAAGCACCCACTTACATTTCTTCAAGAACCAACATGTTGATCTGTTGAGGAAACCAAACCTCACTGTCAGCACCAAATTACAGTCTGTAGACATGAATTTTCCAGGAACCAACTTGTTAAGAATATGAGGACACCAATACTCACTATAAGCAGCCACTTACAATTTGCAAACACCAATCTTCTAGGCACCAACCTGTCAAGAGTATGAGGATGCAAATCCCCTCCCTTGCACCACCCTTCCACCCTGAAATAAATATGCTTCCAAACTAAGCTTCCTTGCACCACCCAACCACCCAGACACGTTCCGCTTTCATTCTTAGTACCACTCTTCTCATATTTGGTTTTGTAAACCTATGAATCTTTGTTACAGCTTTTTTAGTCATTAATATTATCAAACTTTTTTAGAGCATAGATATTTATACAAAAGTATTTACCCAATGATTTGTCCACATAACCAAAGAATACGGGCTTGGTTCTAGATCTTCATAAAACCGTGCTCCAATGATATGTCCAAACCCCTTCCTTTCCATGCTTGATTTGTTCAAAGAACGATCTCAACATGCAGCTACCATCAAATATGTTTAAGCATTCAACCTCATCTGTCGATTTACTTCAATGTCCATCAAGATGCACCATGAAACCATGGTGTACAACATTCTTATGATCTTCTCTGGATTAAATCCCATTCATTGATCTATTCCTTCGGGACCATGAGCCTTCGGTTCACAATCACCATCCGATCAAATCTTAGATTGATCTCAACTGTAGATCTGTCATTTATCAATAATTAGACAATTTTCTTGAAGAATTATTGCAGGTTCACAGATCTAAGACACATCTCTTCACACCTTCGTGACCTCCAAATTGCACCCCCCAAGTTTTGCATCACTCATTTTTCACCCATACTTAGATGCATTTCAAAACATTTAATTGTGGGTTATATTGATCATCTGATCTATGACACGTGGAATATTTTTGGGCCATTGGATATCTGACACTTGGATACCTCCTAGGTCATCATATCTTTCATTCTTGGTACTTATTCATGTCTTCATACTTAGCCAATTCTTCAAGATCTTACAGTGGGTCTGGGGGTTTTCTCTTATTCTTCTCATCTTCCCAATATTCCATCATGCTCACTATCTTCGCGAAGTCTCAACTCTTAGTCATTTTTCAAGACTTCTCTATCCATCCAATTCTTGGTACTTAGTTGTGTTTCCAACTATTCATCATGGGTCCACGAGGTCGTAGTTTCATGCTCATTTTTCCACTACTCCGCAATATCTCAACACTTAGTCATCTTTGATATTTCATTGTGGGTCGCAGGACTATAGCATTTCCCTTATTCTTGTGGCTTTGTCTGTCCGACGGATTCAATCTACATACTTATCCATTTCTTGAGACATCGACGATTCGACATTTTTTTTATACTTAACCATTTTTCCAAGATTTCACCATGGGTCTGCGAGGTCGTGGGACTATTGCATTTCTTCACACATACTTTTGGTTCTTCGATGCTCTATGATTTCTTGGGACTTATTCATTTTCTAAGTTCCCGCGATGGGCCTCAAACCTTTGATCTTGGCCATTGATCTTAGTGAATCAATGGTTAGGATTTAACCATATCCATGTCCATTGTTCTTCATACCAAAGGGTTACTCAGCACACAAGGTTTTGTAGCTCCTCTATTCACTTTCAAGTGATGTAAAAGAGATTTCAAAATATAAACCCTTTGAATATGATTTTTCCAATGAATGTGGGATATATGAACATGGGATTTTTCCCTGCTATTTCTTGTATGCTCAGAACTTTTGTGCCTTGTGACTTTGACTCCAGCTCGTGCACTCTTTGTGCTTCCTCGTTATTAATTTGAACACATTATTCATCCTTTCTTTGTTTCCTCACACTTCTTCTACAGATCCTTCATCATTATTAACACGGAGTCTTCTTACTATATTTTTTACCATACTACATAGTGACAACATAAAGGACAACACCATGGCACCATGTCCAGTTTGACATCAATGACCACCTTTTCAACAACTTTACTATGTGAAATATGAGTTTTCCTAATAATTTTATATTATTTTTCATGAAAAATATAATGCATATGTTTCCATTAGTGTAGGTATTGAGTACCTAAAACAAGAAATTTCCTTAAAAAAAATTGTAGAATTGTAGAGAACACATTCTTCTTGTGTAAAGCTATTTTTTTTTAAATTTAAAATGTTAATTTTGTATCTTTTTAAATTATGAAAGTCATTATATCCTTGAAATTACAAGGCCCTATGTTAGTGTAGGGTACAATGGTATTCACATTATCAAACAAAATTTATTTACTTTTTAGATTGTAGATCTTAGTCTGTACTAGTGCAGTGTATAAATTATTTTAAAATTTGCTAAGGTGATAAAAGGTTATAACAGAAATAAGAGAGGCGTGTATTTTAAGATTATGATATATGTCAAGACAAAAATATATTAAAAATAGGAAACAATATTAATTTTTTTTAATTATATATTTGGAAGCTACATATTCAACTCTATATGTGTCTATAGTTTCATTGACGACGGATTTGTGTAGCCTATACAAAAATAATGTAAAAAATTGAGATATTGAGAGGTATTCAGAAAAATGGAGGTTTTAATGTATTTGCAGCCTAAACCACCAATTTTTTCATCCCAAACCTAAATCTGAGGCAACCAAATCTACAAACACATACACTAGATTTTCACTCCTGCTCAAAAAAATTGAAATGAAAGGAAGACACACACACTCTTGGAACGCATGCATGTTCCTAGAGTGTGCATGCACTTTTTTGTCTAAGTATTCACAAGATGGGTCTAACAATACTATTCCAAAGGAATCTTGTAGGCATCTAAGGCCATCAACAACATGTTGACTCACCACAAAGGACCTTTCAAGGGTATCCTCAATCTCTCGATGGGAATAGTCAACATTATGAGTTTTTGAAGATTGAGTATGAGTCTTTGGAAATTGGATATGGTCAAGGGAACAAACCCACAAGTTAGTCCCTAAAGCAATATTATATGCTTCTGGGGCCAAGAATGACACTTTGAACAACCACAAATCATCGACTGAGGGCATCATTTTCCTCTAACTAAGTGTATAGGTACCAATAGCATTTTTTAGCAGTGGGTATGGATCTAACGGCCCTGGACATGGTCATGGGAGGAAACATTAACATTAGGCCCTAAAGGAATATGTTATCCATCTAGGGCCAAGAAGGATGCTTCCAACAACAACACATCGCCTCTTGAGAGTATCATTGTACTATCATTATGTATGTCAATGAAACTAGGTGGTTTTGAGAAGAAGTTGTGCGTCCCGGGGCCCCTAAAAAAATATACTTATTCTCACCTCCTCCCCTTTTTCCCCTCTCACCCCACCCCCTCATGTCGATGTCTCCTAGTCTCTCTTATATCCCACTCTTGTCTCACCTATATCCTGGTGTCATCTACCTCCCTTCCCTACCCATCCACCATTTTCCTCTTCTCACCTCTTTCCCCTTTACCTCTCTTGAACCACCCCCTCCTACACGCCTCCCCTTGTCTCACCTATATCCCCCATCTTCTTTCCCCTTCCCCCTTTACATCCATACCCATCCACCTTCTCTCTCCACTCAAATCCTCTCATATCCACCTTCCCTCATCTCCACCCTCCCCTAGCCCACCACATCCCCTCTTCCCCTCTACATAACCCTTTCCTCCTCTACTCCTTTCCAACTCCCCATTCATCATACCTTGACCTCCCCCTTATCTCCTTCCTCCTATCCTTCATGACCACCACTCCCCTTCCCCTACCCACCTACCCTTCACCTTTTCTCACCTCCTCCCCATTTACCCCTCTCACCCAAAACCCGCATGCATACCTCTCCTAGTCTCACCTATCTCCCTCTCTTCTACCCCCTCACCTTTTAACTCCCATACACATCCACATTCAATCTATTATCACCTCCTCTCTCGACCCTCTAATGTATTTTTCCTCCTTTCATTCATGCCCACCATTCTCCCTCCCCTAACCATCGACTTTATACCTCTTCTCACCTACCTAGATGAACACATCCTCCCTTCCCCTTTATCCCTCCCTCATCTCCTCTCCTCCTCCCCATTCATCTTGCTAACTCCCCCCCCCTGGCTTCTCCCCCTTTCCCCTCTCATCCCACCCCTCATGCTGTCCTCCCCTAGTCTCACCTATATCCCAATATTCTCTAGCTCTCCCTCACATCCTCTCCTTCTCCCCCTCCATCCTACCTCACCCCCCGCCCCCCCTTGGATTCTCCCTCATTTTATTCATTCCCACCACTCCGCCTTCCCTATAAATCCACTCTTCACCTCTACTCGCCTCCTCTCCCTTTTCCCCTCTCACCCCACCCCCTCATACCCAACCACATCCCCACTTCCCCTTTGTCCCATCAAACCCTTATCGCCCCATACCCCTATATCCCCACCTCTTCTCAAATCCTATCATTTATATGCTTGGGCCACTACCTCTACTCAATTGTTATCTCCCCTATATTCTTAGGTATCCAAGGCCATGGACAATATCTTGAAGCACTGTACATTACCTCTATAGGGTTTCCGTTGCCTTTAAGAAATATGTTAGTTCCATCACAACATTTTGATCATTAGGTATGGGTATCAAGGCCTTGATATGGGAAAGGGGGTAAACCAAAATCTTAGATAAAGTAATCCTCTATCCCAAACCCCATCCATTCATTGGACCCTACCTTTTCCTACATCCTCATCTTCCCTTAGACCATCAATACCCTCTTCCATTAGACCCTTTCTTCTACTCTGACCACCTTCATGCTAGGGAAATATTCCCCCTCCTTGGGAACTCATCACCTCTACCCATATACCCTCTTCCCTAGGTGTTACAAATGAAAACTATTCAATGGATAGGATGGACCATTAATATATTGAAAATTCAAAGAACTGTGCAAATCTTTCTCTAAATTAGCCTACAATAGTTTCAACATAACTATTAGTTGATTATGAGGGACTCACTTGACTCTATTCACTAGTTGGAGATGATCCTCACAAATTGTTCTTGGTCCAATCATCCTTTCTCCTATCCAATCTTTCAAACCTGTACACAATGAAGAAAAAAACTTTCCTCAAAAAATTGGTAGAAACAAAAAGAAGCATGAAATAACTAATACAAGTAACTATTGTCATGTGAATTACAACTAAAACTAGAAACTAAAATGAGATGACATCAAAGAAAATAACTTATAATTTAGGGGGGGGGGATAAGAGAGATATTCATTTTATTGAAATTAAGAGCAATATAAAAAATGTATACCTGACTTTGTTGCTAGCATTCGTCCATATTCCTCCATCCCTAGGCCACTTATGATTGCTTCACCTCCTACACTCTTATTCACACAAGTATGAGGAATACCAGGGGGTCTTAGGCCTCAATATGAGAAAAGGGAGATGTGAACTTCAAGAAATGGGTGCTCCCTAGGAGATGAGGTTCATAAAAACTACAAGGATATCATTCTTGTGACTACTTCAGGTGAGAGGATAACTCTGCTATAGAAATAGTGATTGTCACATTCTCCTTCCATTAGGACTCTTTTTATACCATTTCAATTTGAGACCATTTTCCATGGGATTCAGGGAATTACAAAAGTGGTTTTCCCATCAACTCTACTCAGCAACATGTAATTTTCATGTTTCTTATATTTTTTAGTGATTTTTGAAGGTACACATTCCTGTGTCGAGGGGAAATAACGTGTACATGATCCTTTAATGAGAATAGGTATCATGTGGATTGTCATGACGAATTTTTTGGCTAATTTCAAAGTGGACCCAAGATGCAGATGATGTGAGTGTAAGGGATCGAAGCCAAATAAGAGAATCTAATGATATTAGCATGTTAGAATATGTAATAACACCAGGGCCCTGTTCCTCCACTATTTCCTCTAGCCTAGGGGCATATTCCTTCCCCTATAAAAATTCACATCATTTACCCCTAAGTTTGGGCCCTCTTAATCATAGGTACCACATTCCTCTGTCCCATAACTTTAGACCATGTCCCTTCATCCATAACCCTAGCCCCAACCAAAACCCTTGGCCCCTAATTCCCTAGACCATGTACCCCTTGTCTTGGATCCTTCACCAATGGATCCAAAATCCCCTTTACCTATTCCACATAGTCCTCACCACCCCCACTATAGCCCCATCTTCCCTTGGTTCCTCACCTCCCAACTAGTCCCCCAACACTAGTCCCTTGGCACCCATCTCTTAGACCCTAGATCCCTTTATAATTTCCCCCCACCTCTACCTGACACCTAGATCCATTTACCCTTGGGCCTCTTCTCCCCTACACCCATTTGTCCCTAGACCCTATGCCTCTAGGGCCCAATAACCCACAATTTGTCCCTGGACCCAAAGCATCTGACACCTCTAGGCTCCTCCAAACATGGGCCCCTATCTCTACCATTAGGATTTTTTCCCCTACCCCCTCAAGCCCATTATCCATTAGGCATAATCATATTCCCCTAGTTCCATCCACCCCTATGCCATAGACCCCTTCCCATGATTCTGCAGGGGCTTATGGGTAGGGGTATATATGTACAGGTTGACATCAGCAAGTCGTATAGGTGGTCCGTAGCATATTTGTGGGTAGAAGATATTGCCATGATATTTGTTGAGGTTTGGTTGTTTTTATTTGTATGGTTATTGGAGGACAATGTTCTCCTCATATTTTGGTGATATTTGTATTGGCTGAGAGGACAAGGTTGTCCTCAGATTTGTTGATATTGTACTGGCTGGGAGGGATAGTTTTTCCCTCATAATTTCTGAAGTTAACAAGGTTACAAAACTGAAATATTGTGTCTCATATGTGTTTATGATTCATCTTGGGTCTTTTTTTTTTCGTTGCATACAATTTCAGTCAATAATTTTCAATGTAAAATTGTTTAGTGATAGCAATTAGGGTTTTACTGTTAAATCACTAAGAAGCAATTTTTCAGATCTGAAAATTAGTCTCATAAAATTGTATGTGAAAATTGACATATATGTTATAATTATTCTTGATATGGAAAGGTACTCAAATAGATCCATACTTCATTCACTTCACAAATATATACTTATCATTAGGTGGTCAAGAGAGGGGGGCGTAGTCTTGGCTAACAAACTTGCTACTTTGATCCCTTGAGGTCACCGGGGAATCCTCCCATGTGGTGGACCTCCTCCATCAACAAAAAGAGTGGATTTATTATTGAGGTGATAGTGGTAGGATTTCCTATAGTTACACAAGGTTTGGGATACTTGTGGTGGGATTTTCACAAGTACAAATCATGCAATAACATTTTGGCACCATTTTCAGGGAGGAATGAGTCATTCTCCTCAATGACATATATTTGGAAACCCTAGCTTGCTTCCCCACTACACCCCTACCTCTGCTTGAGAACTAGCCCCCTTTGTGTCTATTCCCCTTCCTCCACTTAGAACCTATCCCCATCTACCCCTAGGCCCCAACCTCTACCTGACCCCTAACCTTCTCTACACTTGGGCCTTATGTTCGATATTCCCATATCTCTTCCTCAAGGGTCCACACCCCCTGCACCTTCATCTTACTTCCCTAGTCATTTCCTTAGGTCTCAAACCAACTTCAATATTATCCTTCGATGAAATATTTTCCCTCAGGAAGCTCCACACATTCTCTATCCCTAAAGGTACACGTGTCATTTATGAGTTTTTGGAATATTGCTCACAAGAGAAAGCACACACTCTTGGAGAAATGTTGGACATTATGTTGGACCTAGTGTTATGGAGTTGGCATTGATGTTAAAGAGGGTCAATATTATCATCATTATAAATGGATAATCCAATATGGATCCATACAAGTCACAGATAGAGGAGTTAATAAGACAAGGTTTATTAAAAGAGGCACTATAAATGAGAAATGTCCCAGCAAAAGTATGTTGTTCATCTTTGAAGATATCCTTGGAAAAAATTTGCAATGGAACCTCAAAGAAATTATCAATATTTATTGTTCTCTAAATGCAAGGAGAAAGGAAAAAAGTCTGGTGCTTCAATAAAATACAGTAGGTGCCAAGGGTCTAGTATAAAAATCTTAGCAAGGGAGATGCTTCACATATCCTTCATTACTTAGTTCTTGAAGAATTTTGCTGTAGAAGATATTATGAAGAGTGACATTTACATATCACTACCATCCATTCTCAAAGTGAACAAAAGCAAGGACAAAGATCTTCTCTCAGGGAATATAAGACCCTGTATGAGAATTGCCTCAAATAAGGTGGATAAACAATGATAGAGATAGAATGATGAATACATCAAATAAATACAGGGATCAAAATAGACATGATCCTAATCTACCTAAGATTTTCTTTCCTCCTTTTATTTTAAGGATCGATGCTTTGATTGTCGTTATATGTGTGAGAAAAATGTAAGAAATCGCTAGGAATCTCATTGTGATCATTAGATCACTGGACTACAAGTCCCAGGAATTGTCAAATCCAAAAATCAACGTTGTTCGTTGGATCAGAATGGAAGGACGGTCAGACAGCTCGAATTGAATTCATGTTTGAAATAACATGAGCATTAATTACCAAAGGATAATGCGAAGTAACATCATGTTAAATTTAGTTATCCATGTGTCAACATTATGTCTTATCACATTTTGGTTTGGGATTATTTTGATTCTATCTTTCAAATTCGAAATTAATGAGGACCGTCTACTCAACCGATGATTAAAACCCAACTGTCGATTTGATTAGCGCACAGGTAATCCTGGACCGTTCACTCAACACTTGATCAAGTCTGAACTATTGATTTGATTGGTGCCTAGGAAAGCACTTTCTGCATCGCTCTCAGTCACAGGTCAAGGTCATAGGGAAAATACGAAGATGTGATAAGTTAAAATGTTGGATAGCACCTAGGTATAGGGTGTGGTCACATCATGAGTTAAAAAGGTTCCTTCTAACTAGTGTATAGAACATGCCTTGTGCCTTGTTTGTCTAAATATGTTAGTCACAACATTTTGGTCCTATGAAAAAGGGGGCACGAGTTAGCATTTTTCCATTTTGATACAAGAAAATGCACCATAGAGATAATTAAATCTTAAATCTAATATATTAGAGGATTGAGAATGCAATGAAAGCATGGGATAAAAATAGAGGAGTCGATCCATGCATGTGATCGACTCATAAGGACTAAAAACATGATCAAGATAAATATGAAAACAAGGAAAATGAGATTTCAAACTATAATTGAAAAGATTTTATGAAGATTTATAAATAATAACAAAAGAGGAAATCTATTCATAATGAAAATGACAGCATTATTGTTATTTTATTAAACAAAATGAAAAAAGGCACATTGGTTCATTTTCTCTTTTACAAAGAGACACATTGGTTCAATGTCATACACATTTTTGGAAGACTATATAAAACAAAAAAATGTGGTGAAGAAGGGGGTGTCTCTGCGAGCTAATTCAGAAGTTCTAAACACAGGCAGAGTCCAAGGAAGAAAATTGAAACATTCACATGAAGTGAGGGTGGAAGGGAAGATAGGAGTCCTCTACAGGTTGGAGCCTGAATAATAGGGATTTGCATCTTCCTCAAGTTGGTGCTTGAAAAGAGAGGGTTGGATTCCTTTACAGGTTGGAGCTTGATCTACAGGGAGTTGCAGCTTCCTCAAGTTGGTGCTTGAAAACATGGGATTGGTGTCTCCTTGATTTGGTTCTCAAAATAAGAGAGATTGGTGTCTCCTACAAGTTGTATCTTGTCAATGAAATATAAATTTTATGATTCTTACATTTTAAAATATGTGTTCTATACTTTCTTGTTGATCAATTATTATAATTTT
>SNQJ01S0045421.1:3423-28201 GCA_010110895.2 Picea sitchensis | reverse complement strand
ATTTAAATAATCAGTATCAGAGCAGGTTCCTTCACCACAGTCTAACCACTGGAAGGCAGATTCTAAGAAATCACAATGGATCAACAAGAAGGAATGTCCTCTAACATAGCACCATTGTTCAAAGGAAATGATTATGCATTTTGGAGTATCAGGATGAAAATTTATCTGATGGCTCTTGGATGTGATGTTTGGATATCTATGGTGAATAGTTACATCGCACCAACTATTGCACCTACAGACGATGATGCAAAGAATCTCTACAATGATAATTCAATCATTGTTAATGCAATTCTGGGTGGATTACCAAACTCTGTATTTGTAAAAGTGATGCATTGTAAATAAGCAAAATAAATTTGGGACAAACTTAAAATCATCTATGAAGGAGATGGAAAAGTTAATCAAGAAAAAATTCAAACATACCGAGGGAAGTTTGAGAGTCTAGAGATGAAGGAGGAAGAAAACATTGCAGAATATCTTCAAAGAGTGGTTGAAATTGTCAATTCAATCGGAGCATTGGGAGAAGAGTTAAAAGACAAAATTATTGTCCAAAAAGTGTTGATAGCAATATCAATGAGATATGATTCCAAGGTATCTACCTTGGAAGATCGATAAGACCTTGACAATCTTACAATGGATGAACTTCATGGGATTCTTATAGCCTGTGAAATGAGAACAAGGCAAGGAGGGCCATCAAAGGGGGGAACAACCTTTAAAGCATCAAAAGCAACAAAGAACCATGATTATGTGCCAAATGAAAATCACTCAGACATATCAGATGAAGAAGAGGCTAACTTTATAAGGAAACTCAAGAAAGGATCTAGGAAATACAAAGGGAAGTTACCTCTCAAATGTTTCAACTATGGAAACATTAGGCATTTGCCTCCAAACATCCATATCCCAAGAAGGAGGATAATGATGATGAAGAAACTTATAGCCATAAATAACTTAAAAGGGGAAAAACTGGAAA
Organism: Picea sitchensis; assembly: GCA_010110895.2. Taxonomy (NCBI): domain Eukaryota; kingdom Viridiplantae; phylum Streptophyta; class Pinopsida; order Pinales; family Pinaceae; genus Picea; species Picea sitchensis. Next base: position 27,234 of record SNQJ01S0045421.1, on the reverse strand, counting down.
CAAGAAGAAATTCTACAAGAAAAAAAAAAACTTGTACTCCAAAGAAGACAGTAGTTCATTTGACAAGAGTGAAGGTGACGAGACAAAGCTTTTATTTATGGGCATATAAACTCAAAATAACACTACTGATGATAATATTGAAAATGAAGGAAATTCTGAAGTTGAAGGAGAAGTAGACCTTGAAGAAGAACTTATTATTTCTCTTAAAGAACTGAGAAAATACAAAAGGAAGAATAATGCATTAAGAGAACTATTAGAATATGAAGTAGAACAAAAATAAAGAGAAAATAAAGTTTCAAAAACCATCAAGGAGACAGAACAAATCATTATTGAATTGAAGACTCAACTCCAAGAAGCCAGAATAATTGAAGAGGTCATAAGTAAACAAATGGATGAAAAGAAACGAGACTGTGAAAATCTAGAAAGGGAAATTGAGAAAGGAAACAACCAATCAAGATTTGAAAATAGTTCAAAAATATTGGATGATGTTCTTAATATTCAAATATCATCAAGCAATAAGACATGACTGGGTTATGATCAAAATAAATCTAACAAAGGATCTAACTCTACATATCAGGAAACTGATAAAAATCCAAGAAGTTATGCAGTTTCCCTTCAGAGCTCTTTCAAAAAGGAAGAAACCAAAGTAAAGACTGATTCTAATCAACAGAAATATGTTGTCCCTTCAAAAGAAAATGAATGTAGAAGGAATACAACTACAATAAGAACTCCCCAAAAAAGGTATCAACATATATTTCTTGGCTATTGCTTCTCTTGCAATAATTTTTGGCATAAAGCATTACATTGTAGAGCTTATGGAAAGAAAAAGCATAAAAGTGTTCAAAGATATGGTTATAAGAACAACAAGAATAATAATAATCAAGGGAATAGAAACTATAATTAATTCTCTCCATTACAAGATTACAATGTTGAATGCTACAAATGAAACAATTATGGTCACAAATATAGTGACCGTAGACTACCAAAGCATCCCGTAAAGACTTCCAACATTCAAGAAGAAAAGCATAAGAATACATGGAAAGAAAAACAAATGGAAGAAAAAGAAACAGAGTGTAAGGTAGCCTTATATGCTAAAAATAAAAGAAGCCAATGGTATGTTGACAGTAGATGTTCAAAGCATATGACAGGAGATCAAGACAAATTCCTCAATCTGAAAAGGAAAGAAAAATGAAGAGTTACTTTTGGAGATGATGTCTCTGCCAATATAATTGGAAAGGGTACGATCAGTCTTGAAAATAACAAAGCTAAAGCAAAAAATGTGTTATTAGTTGAAAATATGAAGACCAATCTCCTCAATGTGAGTCAAACATGTGATCAAGGACACATTGTTGGCCCTTGACCAAGTTTTGGGAGATACTTGGTCATGTTTGACCATTTTTGGGACTTCGACAGTCGTCGAAGGAGGAGCGCAAGACGGAGCGAATATCACGGGATCTCGGCCCACTTTTGGGTCCATTTTGGGTTTTTGGGAATATGTAACGGAATTGGGATATTGGCCCATGGGTTTTTACGCATTCTTAGGCCTATTTTGTATGTATAAATAGTAAGCTAGTGAGCTAGAGGAGAGCGACATCTATGTGATGTATGCTAAGTGCATGTAAGGTATGTAAGTGCTTTGTGCCTATATGAGACTTGCAGGGCTAAGTGCTAGTCATTGTAGGAAGTTGGAAAAGGATTTGTGTTGTAACACAAGGAAGAAGGATCTAGCGAGTTGTGCAGATCTTATGTCTTGTGCGTAGTAGGGTTTTGGTGGCTTTGTGCTATAACCGATTGAAGACACTAATAAAGAATAAGAGTTGGTGCACGTAGACCTAGGGTGGGGGTGAACCACGTAAATCTGTGTGTTATTCTTTGTGCTTCGACTTGATGTGTTTATCCCTTCTTTTGTTAAGTGCTTTGATATATTTAGATATATCTACTTATGCTTTGTGCTTCTTAGAGGTGTGTGAATTTTATATCTGACATGTACGAAGGTGCTTAGTGCTGATTTACCGGATATGATCTGCATTATTATTGCTAAGTGCTGAGATACCTTAGATCTAAGTAAATGTTGCAATGCTTTGTGTTATCTGCGAAGTATAGTAAGGGTTGAATATTGTCGAATGATCGGTACTAAGTGTTATGTAAGTGATATAATCACATATAGGTGTCCCAGCTAAGGTTGCAAACACCTGAGTCTTACAACCACCCCTGCCTCTACCTCGGGTCAGAATTCATCTGCTTCGCAGGTGTTGCCCAAAGGGCCGATAGTTAGGGCTTTGTTGGTGCACTCTCGAGTGCTAAACCTTGGGTCTTCCCCTATGCCAACACACATACTCATATTTGACTCTCAAAAATGTGAAATTAAAAAAGAAGACTCGGGAAAATTAGTGGTTGTTGCACCCAGGACACCAATCAATGTATGTATCTTAAACATAGAAGAAGAAGAAAAATGTTGCGTGATCCCAATAGACGAAATTTGGCTATGGCACAGAAGAATGGGACACATAGGCTTTGATAATTTGATAAAATTTAGTAAAAAGGAAGCTATGAAAGATATGTCAAAGATTATTAAACCTTCAAACTTTGTTTATAAGCACTGACAACATGGAAAGCAAACAAAAGTAAGATTCAAGACAAAAGAATAATCTACATTAAAACCATTAGAACTTTTTCATGCCGACCTATGTGGACCAATAAGAACTAAAAGCATACAAGGTGAACATTACTTCATTTTATTCATTGATGACTATACTAGAATGACCTGGGTATCCTCTCTCAAAGACAAATCAGAAGCATTCAAAAAATTTAAAGTCTTCAAAGCACATCTTGAAAATGAGACTGATCTCAAAATCAAGTGCCTAAGATTAGCCAATGGAGGGGAATTTACCTCAAATGAGTTCAACAAATTTTGTGAAACTCATGCAATTAAAAGCCACTTTTCAAATCCGAGAACTCCTCAACAAAATGGAGTTATTGAAAGGAAAAATAGAATTGTTCAAGAAGTAGCCAAAACTATATTAAATGAAGCCAAACTCCCAAATATATATTGGAGAGAAGCAGTGTATACAACAGTGTACACACTTAACAAAGCACAACTTAGAGTTAACCATGACAAGACACCATATGAGTTGTGGTTTGGCAGACCAACATCAGTCAAACATTTCAGAGTCTTTGGGAGCAAATGCTATATTAAGAGAGATGATAATAAATTAGGAAAATTTGATTCCGAATTAGATGAAGGAATATTTCTTAGTTACTCATCCAACAAAAAGGCCTACAGATGTTATAACCTGAGGTTGCACAAAATTGTGGAAAGAGTAAATGTAAAAGTGGATGATCTAAAATCAAGAAGAATCAAATCTCAAGATAATTTACTATTTGATGAAAAGAGAAGAAATGATGATGATTTCCACCATGAGTTATAATTACCACAACTGATGTCATGTTCCTTGTTTTCAGTGCCAGGAGTCGGTTAAAGATACCTCCAAGATCTTACATTTACAAGCCCTGATAATGGTTTTTGATTTGAAAAATTCATGAATGTTGCACTGCTCAAACTCATAGTTCTGACTAGGCGACAACGGTGTGACCAAATTTGATGATGAGGTAGATTTGAGGGCCAAAATGTTCACAACTTCATCCTGATATTTCGTTGAACATTCCAACAGGTGTCTACTCCACAGGTATCCCGTGTTGCCTCCTCTACATATTATTTTTCATAAGAAAATTGCGCTAAGTTTTTGGTTTATCGAGCTTGCACAGTTGTAAGGGACTCATCTTTGCATGATAGCCTTGTCTCCTCTCTTTTTTAGACCTGTGAACTCCATTGCCTATATCTAGGTCAGATTACTTATGTCTTCCATATCCATTGAAGTTGCAAGCACCTAAATAGCCTATCCTCTTCATACACATCGCGCTACCCAGTGGCACTACTTAAACCCCTCTGTGTCTCCCCTGCTTCCTTCCATTTTGGAATTAATCATTTTACTCAGTTGCAAAGGGCCAATTACAGCTTACCCCCTCACTGTCTACACTCTCAAATACCAGACTAAATCTAAGGGTGTAATTCCCACAGTCAAGCTTGGCTTACCAACACCAGTCTATTTTAAAAGTTCAACCTTGTACATTTGAAGCTCGATTTAAAGTCTTCTTGGTTATTACTATCCCATAAGCCTTTAAAAGCTCTCATTCTAAGCCATGGAAACTCGTCAATCGAGGAAGACACACAAAGGTGGTAAGGTGGTTAGGACATAAGATGTGGACATGCATCTTTTTTATACAGATCCCATGGCAAGGGAGGTCTTTCAAAGAGTGGGATGCCTCTCTTTCTGCCAGAATATGCAAAGAGGCCATACAGAGGTAACAAGATAGTTTTCATCACACTTTGATGGCAGGAGAACCAAAGTTGTGGATTTGGAATTTGAGGTGACTAAAGCCTCTATCTCAACTGCAATAGGAATCCCCATTACGAGTGAAAAGTAGTTCAAAGCCATGGATTTGAGTTCAGCCTATGCTAAAGATCTCTTTGAACTTGAACATCAAGCCAATGATTTGTCTAAAGGAGTTCCAAGGGGTCAATTGATTGAACAAATTGACATAATTTTGAATATCATCCAAAGATATTTTACATGTGAAGGGAGATTTAACACTTTGTACCAGTACCACATAAGGCTTTTGCTACATTTTACTGGTAAAGTTGAGATGAATATTCCCTATTACTTGTTAAGGAGCATAGGTAAGATGTCAAACAGGATTCAATCCAAATCTAAGGATGTGGATTCTATCCTTTTCCACTCTGGATTGATCATAATGCTAGTCTCTGAGGAATTGGGTAAGAAAGAGATTTCATGGGAGCATTTTGTTGTTACTTCTCATTTCAAGTTGGATCTAACATCAACTCCTCAATCACAGAATGCAAGTCCTTTATCATCCACCAATGTTATTAAAGTAGGGACCAGTAGTAAGAGAAAGGGCAGAGCCCCTATTCAGCTTTCAGAGGTCAGCAAGCAGGTCACAAGAGCTGAGGAGGAAGCTTGTCCTTCCCCACAAAGAGATTTTGCATCAAATCCTCCACCAGGTTTAGAAGAGGTTCCTTCTTCTACCAAAGCTACATCCAAGAAAGGGAAGAATCTACTTTTCCCCTCTTCTCCTCCAGCAGTCAAAATCAATGGTAAAAGACCTTTTACAAGGTCATTAATTCCTAGGGAAGTTGTTAAGGAACAGTCCATACCAAAAATCCTTGTGTAAAAGAAGAAGAGTAAAGGCATTGGAAAGCCTATGGAAAGAAAAGAAGAAACCCATGTGCAGAGGAAGAGGGGTAAAAGTGAAGCCACCAAGAAACCTGATGAGGTAGACAAGGCACTTCCCATGTAGGTGGAAGAGGAGACTGAGAAAAAACCTATTGAGACTGTGCATGTCATTGCTCCTCTTGACAGTCATACCTTCAAAATACTTATCACGCAACTTAGGGATGCAAGAAAAGACGTGGCTCAGTTGAAAACAAAGGCCATGTCTAGCAAGGTGAAAATGAAGGAGCTCATGGATGGCTACAACCATACCCTTGACTTGGCAAGGTTTGCAGCACGAAAGGCCCAACCCCTTCACAGGCAGCTCTAGAACCTTTATAGGGAGAATAGAGGTTTTCAATCTCAAAACAAGAAACTCAAGGCAAAGTTGCAACAGTTTCAAGATGAAGTATTTCAAAGAAACTTGCAGGTATTGGTTGAAGCTGATATTGAGAAAAAGACATTAGTAGTCAAGGAGATCACATCCCCACTGAAAAAGCCATTCATTGTTAAGAAGAAGAAGCCTGTTGTGCCAAATGAAGATCCTCCTTCTACCAAAAAGAGTCTGAGGTTAAGTGTCAAGGTAACAAAATAGTTGATGAAAGGTGAGCCCCATTTTTGAGGATGTTTCCTTTTTGAGAGGGTAAATTGTCTTTCAAATATTACCTCTGCCATCTATACAGGCTTCTAAGCATTTAACTATCAAAGTTTTGGGATTTTGTGAAGTGCTAACTCTCTTAGTGGTAAAATGCACTACCTACAGTACTGCCAAGTCACCTAAGTATAATGGGTTTGACATTATGCAAGGCCATTATTTTCTCTACACATGTTCAATATTGGAGGTGCTGCATTTTTTGACAATGCTACCTAAACCTACACACAGGTGCAGCACAGTGGCACTACGTAAAGGCACTACCTAATATTTCACAGAGAACAAAACCTGCACACAAGCGCAACATAGTGGCGCTACGTAAAGGTGTTACCTAATATTTCATAGAGAACGGAAGTTTGAACACATACGCAGCACAGTGGCGCTACTTAAATGTGCTACCTTTTCTACTTGCCCAATTTTGAAGTATGCTACTCAGACTACTACATAAAGAAGCTACCAAGAGACACAATGGATTCAGGAGGGCTAAGCTAACAAATTTTGGATAGTTGATGATGGAGAAGATTGTAGAAACAGTAGCTGGCATCATGAGGACAACCACATGCTTTTGAAAGACACATGGAAAACAAGAAGTTGTGCGACAAGAAGGAATCAAGTCATCTTGAAGATTGGTTGGATTAGTCACCAACATTTTCCTATTTTATAGCATATGTTGTTAACTAAGTTGTTAGATCAAATAAATGTTTAGATATTTTCAAGGGAAGGAGGCCATCTCGTACCTCCAACTGTTGCCTCCCTTTTGTTATAAATAGATGGATCAAATGCTTTAGTTGGTTCGGATGGTTGAGCAAGGCTCCCTTAGACTGTAATAGTTTGATGAAGTGACTGTGATGTAGCTATGTACTGGACTTAAGACATTTTGGCTAATTGAAATCATCTTCTCTTTCAACTTATTTGCTTCTTATGCTAAATGTTCATGATTTGAATGATTCACATGAATGATTGTGGTTATGTTATGGTGGATGTTGATCATTATATTATCATGATGTTTATTTAGCTTCCTTAGTTTCTGATTTCAAGAAGATCTTGTGTTAAGAAACTTTATTCCTTAGGATTTTGTAGACCTGATGTTTGCAGTAGCCCCTACATTCCTCTTATTCAAGTCTTCCCTCTATTCATACTTACTCCCAAATTATTGATTGAAGTTATCCAATACCTTGATTGTTGGTGCATGCTAGCCCTATTTTCTGAGTTGGAACATTATCATTTTGAGTCTCTTTCCATTTGACCCTTTAAAAACACTCTTACATTCATATATAACTTGATGAGTATTGGGCTTGCCTTCCATGCAATTTAAAGGTGATTCCTAGTTTTAACATTCTTGGCACCATTGTCGAGGAACGATTTGATGACTTTTCCCTGAGATTAAATGACACAGTATACTAGTCCTAAAGGTGCATTAGAACTCAGTATCTTGAAGATTGCAGTTTGTACCTGGAGACTCCATTGTTTCATCTCTGGCACCTAAAGGCAGACATACGAGATCAAATACACAACTACCTGTGGTTCCAACTGAGGTTGACCTAGAGAAAATACTCAAGAAAGGAAAAGATTCTCTGGAAATCTTTTTTGTTGCTACAAGTGCTTATGGTCAGTTGCTTGATTCCACTCTTGGTACTCCAGTTGTTTTATCAAGTAAGTTATCTTTACCTTCTACTGAAGTATCTAAGAAACTTGAATTTGAAGAGTTTCATGTTGAATACTCTTCCCTTGAAACTAAATTGAAAGAAGAAAACATTGACATTTTCTCTTCCCCTAACATTGAAAAGTGTTTCAGTCTTGATGGTTTTGAAGATTTCCCTACTTTAGGCTTTGCTACACCTCTTTCTATTAAAACTTTTGTTGCCAAAGAAATGAAAACCTCATCCCCTTTTTAGGCCCTACCATCTTCTTCCAAGACTCAACCCTCTGCTATGAAAACTGAAAGCACTCCTTCATACTTTCATTCTTCTCCTAATTTGCACACAGTCAAGTCTCCTTCTCCTCCTTGTTCACCTAGAGTTCAAAATCAAATGGTAGTTGTTAACCCCCCTGCAAATAGTATGGATGCCATAGTGGCTGCAAGATATGCTACTCTAGTCTTACCTCAGCCAATGAATGCTCTCCCTCTTGGAGACTACTTGAGATACATGCCCAAATTCATAGGAGAAGAAGATATAACAGTGAGGAACATCTTGTTGCTTTCTAAAGCTATGCAGATAACCAAAATATTGAAAATGAGGATGTGTGGATGAGGGTTTTCATCCAAAGCCTTTTTGGTGAGGCTAGGAAGTGGTTTAGGGGTCTAGCCCCTAGATCCATTACTGGTATTGAAGCATTGGATGAAGCCTTCTTGAGGCATTGGGGGGACAAAAATTATTTTTTGTACTACATCACCAAATTCATGTCCCTAAAAAGGAAACAAGGAGAGTCTGTCTCTGACTTTTCTAAAAGATTTAACAAAATGTACAATAAGATCCTTGATGAGATAAAACCCAATGAAACCTCTGCAAAAATCACTTATGTCAGTGCATTTGAACCCGAATTCTGCCTCCTATTGAGAGAAAGAATATCACCTTCCTTAGTTCATATGCAATATGTTGCCTTGGAGGTAGAATCCAATATAGTGGCATAAAATAAGATCAGGGGGGAATCTGATAGGGATAGGAGGAAAAACATAGTTGAAGCTTCAACTTCTGATTCTTCTGTTGTCCATTCTCAAGTAGATGAGCTGACCAAATTAGTAAAATATCTTTCCACTAAGATTGAGAAGTTAAAATCAGAAGGGAAACAGACATATAGAAATGCTCAAAACACTGATAACAGAGGTAACTATAGGAGACCAAATAATGCTCCCCAATTATTTCCTAGAGATCCCAGAAATAGAGAAAGAGATGATCAGAGGGTACAAGCTCCTTTCCAAAAAAAATTGGTTGTTGATGAAGAAGAAGAGGAGATAGAGTTTGATATTGAGATTCACTGCTTAGGTGACACATCCCCATCCCCACACTTGACTCAATCCTCTTATGAGGAATCCTTGATGGATATTCAAATTAATGAGTTAAGTAAGGGAGAGAAAGCAAAAGAAAATACTAATAGATATAATCTAAGATATAAAAGGAATGAAGGAAAAACGGATGCCCCTAATCAACCTTCCCAAAAAGAAGATTTTGCCAAGGTTGTGCTAGTGAGTAGCAAGGAAAAATACTCTTAGAAATCCTTTTTATGAAACCAAAGAAATCTTGAAGCCTTCTTCTTCCTTCAGTTTTGAGAATGAGATCCAGAAAATAAAGATCCCTGTACCTTTTTTGGAATTGATAAAAACTGAAGAATTTAAAAAATATCTATCCAAAATGCTACAGCCTGAATCATCTCCAAATGCCACTGATTTGATAAATCTGCAAGATGAAAAAATAGCAGTAATTTTAGGTCCTTTGATAGAACACAGAGACAATTCATCCCCACCTTTCTATACCTCGTTGAATATACATGATAAGGTGCTGCACAATTTTCTCATGGATTCAGGGGCATCCCACAATCTTATGCCAAAATCTATTAAGGATGAACTTGGGTTAGAAATGACAAAGACTTACCATCACTTATATTCTTTTGACTCTAGAAAAGTGAAGTGTCTTGGAGTCATTAAGGATATGGTGGTGACTTTATTTCAGTTGCCCATGAAAAGTATACTTATGGATATCGTAGTTGTTGATGTTCCCCCCAAGTTTGGCATGCTCTTGTCAAGATCCTGGATAAAAAGACTTGGTGTAACCTTGCAAATGGATCTCTCTTGTGCTACTATTCTCATTTTTGGGGGAGATCATAGAATAATTTACAGGGAAGCTCAATTGTCTTACATCATTATTGATGAAGAAAACCCCACAAATCACCCTGCTTTTTCTTTTGATACAGATCTGGGATCTATCATTTTGTAGCTCACTGACACTCCTGAAGCCCCTTTAGAAATAAAAAAATAGTCTATTACCTTTTCTGAGGAGCCTCTTCTAACCACTTATGTTTGGAAGATGTTCTTTGATGGAGCCTCTTCCAAGGAAGGTGTCGGTGTTGGGGTGGTATTTGTCTCACCAACTCAAGAAACTATATCTTTGTCATATAAACTAAAATTTGAGACTACTAATAATGTGGCAGAGTATGAGGCTCTTGTCTTGGGGTTGAGGGTTGTTAAAGACATGGGGATAAAAGAACTATCAGTATTTGGGATGTTGAATTAATAGTCCATCAAATTAAAAATCTTTATCAAAAGAATCACCCTAGGCTTAGATCTTACAGAAATGAAGGATGGGACTTGGTGGATAGTTTTTTCTCTGCTTTTAACATATCATTTATTCCTAGAGAAGAGAATACCATGGATGATTCTTTGGTTGTATCAACAAGCAACTTCAGAATTCCTATACCACCCAAGATCAAGTATGATGTAGAAGTCAAATATAGGCCTTCTATACTGGACAATGTAAAATATTGGAAGGTGTTCAAAGATGATTTAGAGCTTAAAAATTTCCTCGAGACGGTTGATGAGTTTTCTGCATTACACATTGATCAGGATCATGATTCAGAAATTACTCCTCATGCCGATTTTTCCTTAATAAAATTGCTAATCGTCATATTGTGCAGCTACATAGAAATCATATTCCAAAGGGACTGGTTCCTTTGGAAAGATTGTTTGATGGGAATGATGTGGCAATGAAATGGAAGGTATCCACCGATGATGTTGATATAACAGAGTGCAATGTGGGAACTGAAAAAAATCTAAAATATGTCGAATTGTCAAGCAGCTTTCAGAAGAGCAGAGGGCAGAATATACTAAGTTGTTGAAGGAATTTGCTGATGTATTCACTTGGACTTATGAAGATCTTAGAAATTATGACACAAGCATTATAGAGCACAAGATTCCATTAAAAGAAAAAACCAAACCCTTCAGGCAAAAGTTGAGGCAAATCAATCCTATGTTATTGCCTGTCATGGAGAAAGAAGTTAAAAAGATTTTAGATGCAAAAATTATCATTCCTTTGAGGTATTCTGAATGGGTGGCCAATTTGGTCCCAGTAAGAAAAAAGAAGGGAGAAATCAGACTTTGTGTTGATTTCTGAAATCTGAACAGAAGCTCAAAAAGGATAATTACCCTTTGCCCCAGATGGAGCACATACTACAGAAGGCGACAAGAGCATCTAGGATGTCCATGGTTGATGGTTTTTTTGGGTACAATCAGGTCTCTGTTTTGCCAAAAGATAGAGAGAAGAGGGCTTTTACCATTCCTTGGGGTACATTTATGTATGCCAAGATGCCCTTTGGTTTGATGAACGCAAGGGAAACTTTTCAGCGAGTTATGGACATAGAATTTATTGGAGAGAAGGATAAGTTTGTTGTTATCTATTTAGATGACATAACAGTGTACTCTCAGTATGATAAAGAACAATGTGATCACTTAAGAAAGGTTTTCTTGAAATGCAGAAAATTTGGCCTCTCTTTGAATCCGAAAAAACCATTGTTTGCCATGAAAGAAGGAAAATTATTGGGGCATATTGTGTCAGCTGAAGGGGTAAGGATTGATTCCAGCAGGGTTGAAGCTATACAAACATTGTCACTTCCTAGATCCAAAAAACAAGTTCAATCTTTTCTGGGAAAAATCAATTTTTTGAGAAGATTTGTGTCAAATTTTGCCGAGTTGGTTAAGTATATCACAGCCATGTTGAGGAAGGATAGTGAAATCAAATGGACTGCTAAGTCTCGTGATTCTTTTGATCAAATAAAGAAATCCTTGACTGAAGCTCTGATTCTTGTCAGCCTAGACTACTCCAAGGAATTTCTTATTTTTTATTTTTGCCTCTTTTGATATGGTAGCAGCAGTCCTATTGCAGAAGAAGGTTGAAGGCTTAGAACAGCCCATTGCCTTTTTCAGCAGGGCATTGAGAGATATTGAATTAAAATATGACATCATGGACAAGCAAGCCTATGCATTGGTTAAATCTCTTAAGTCCTTCAGATTTTATGTCCTGCATTCAAGAGTTATTGCTTATGTCCCATTAGTTGTTGTAAAAGAAATTCTTATTCAGCCTGATATAGATGGAAAAAGGAGCAATTGGATTGCTAAACTACTTGAATTTGATTTGGAAATTAAGCCTACCAAATTGGTTAAAGGCCGGGGTTTAGCCAAGCTCTTGGCTGAATCAAATTGCTCAGCATTGGGGGTGAATTTCATCCACTCTTGTTTAGAAAATCAGCAGGCTGAAATAACTGATAGAATTTCTCAAATCATCTATGCTCTAGAAAATTGCAGCTGGTACAAGGACATTATATTTTTTCTGCAAAATTTACAGCCTCCAAGTGGTATGTAAAAGAACAAGGTGAGAGCCTTAAAACTCAAATCAATAAAATATTGCCTTGTTGATCAAGTTTTGTATTGGAAGGATCCACTAGGAGTGTTTTTGAGATGCCTAGACCCCCAAGAGGCCCAAAAGTTTATGTCTAATTTCCACGAAAATCTATGTGGGGGGAATCATTATTGGAGAAACACGGCATACAAGATTCTCAGGGCTAGGTACTTCTAGCCCAGTTTGTTCACTAATGTTTGTGCTAAAATTAGAGCATGTTCTAAGTGTGAGAAGTTCTCTAGAAAACAGGAGCTTAAGTCTTTGCCATTAAATCTTGTGGCACCTTCAGGACCTTTCCAGCAGTGGGGCCTGGATTTTATCAAGGAAATTCATCCCGCTTCCAGTGGTCAACATAGATGGATCTTGACTGCTACAGATTACTTTACTAAATGGATTGAATATATTCCTACAAGGAATGCTTCCCACAAAGTGATCATTGGTTTCCTTGAAGACATTATGGCAAGGTTTGGGTGTCCTGACAGAATCATCACTGGTAATGTTGCATCTTTGAAGGCTGAACCATTGATTCAGTTCTGTGAATAGTTTGGGATCACTTTGATTCATTCTACCCCTTACTATCCTTAGGGAAATGGGCTTGCAAAATCCTCAAACAAAAGCATTATAAAGATCATTAAAAAGTTGTTAGAGGATAACAAAAAGGCATGGGACTCAAAACTCAAATTTTCTCTATGGGATGATAGAGTGACGGTAAAAAGGTCCCTGGGACTTTCCCCTTTCCAGCTGGTGTATGGAGTTGAAGCCATTTTTCCTTCTCAGCTTGACTTACCTGTGGAAAAATTATTCCAAGATTACCAAGGGGAGCCTGATCATATTATCAGAAGGATTCAGCAGGTGGTTGAAGTGCAGCAGACTAGGAAGAATCTTGTAGACAAATCATATGACCATCAACTGAAGATCAAGCAGGGTTTCGACAAAAAAGTGAACAAAGAGGATTTTCAATTGGGCAATCTAGTGCTCAAGTGAGATGCACCGAGGCAAGATAAAGGCAAGCACGGTAAATTTGAAGCTTTATGGATCGTTCCTTTCAAAATCTATGAGGTATTCTCTAATAACACTTTCAAGTTGCAGAATATGGAGAATGAAGAGGTTTTCGGTGGCCTTGTCAATGGGCATTTCCTAAAAAAGTACTTTGCTTGAGCCTTGAGTGGCTCTTCATGTCATTGTAAATATCATTTTCTTTTTATATTTGTTTCAATAACTGAACCCATAGCCCTAGGATAAGGCACTAAATCTACTCATTATTGGCAGCCCGGAGGAGGCATGCCATCCCCTGTGGAGCCAATGTTATCACACTAAATTGCCTTGGGTCTTTTAGTTTGTTTTAATCCTTTTTAAGCCTTAGATTTTAATTTTTTAATTTTCATCCCTTTAAAGTTATGTTTGTTAGGTCCCCTTAGATAAATAAACTTTTGAGTCATGGCTCATGTTTGATCCTCAAATTGATTTTTTGGACTTAAACCCTTGTTAGTTCATGACTTAAAGTTTTGGGCCCCTTCATGATGTGTCATTAGGATCGATCCATCCCCTCCCATGACTAGACTGATGACACACACCATTCTCTTCACTCGTGACCTCGTGAAAATGCCTTGTTGTCCTTCCTTACCTGTCCAATCATTTTTCAAACAGGAGCGTTGCTCACTCATCGGGTGGTTCTGTAGTTCCTTACCCATTCATCATGATTTCCACCATGAGTTATAATTACCATGACTGATGTCATGTTCCTTGTTTTTAGTGCCAGGAGTCGGTTAAAGATACCTCCAAGATCTTGCATTTATGAGCCCTAATAACGATTTTTGATTTGAAAAATTCATGAATGTTGTGCTGCTCAAACTCACATTTCTGACCAGGCGACAACAATGCGACCAAATTTGATGTTGAGGTAGATTCGAGGGCCGAAATTGATCAAAGGATCAAATTTTGCTCAATTTTCAAAGTGCTCGGAATGCGACGAAAACAGTTCCATTGTGTCTGTCTCGTCTTCCTGATTCCGACAGTATATTTACTTTCGCAAACGGAGTCCGTATGAAGGAGTTATCGTGATCTGTCCGCCAAGCCAAACAGGAAAAAAATTTGGATGTTGACTGTACCTGTCCGTACAGTCCGTATAGTCTGTACGGTGATGTGGCAGGACCGTACGATCGTTCGATGATGACGTGGAAATTGTTGGTTGGATGGTTGCTGGCGAATCGGGTGTTGACACGTGTCTCGTTGGTAGTGAATGGTATGAGGACATGTGGCCCAATGCTTGGGCACCACATGTCCCTCGTTGGTTGGCTTATAATGGCTATGTAAAACTAATGGAGGCCACGGGGTTCGACCCTCGGACCTCCCACAACATATGACTTTACAATTTCCGCTAACCATTATGCCGACCCGTGTTTCTTGTTTCATATTCCAACGCACATATATTTGAATTAATGTGTTGTTTTAATTGGAAAGGGGGGCGGATCGGGGCATAGCCCCAACCCGTGGACACATTGTTTAACATATGACCCATATATTACGACCGACCATTGGCGCGCGCGTGTGTATTACATTACATTTACAATACAATGCATTGTATATTATATAAAATGTGTTAATACAATTTGTGCGGGGTTTGTAATACTTTAACCCACGATTTGTAATGCGCGTGGTTATACATTTGCGCGGAAGTTATACTGTTTGCACGGTTCAAATAGTTAAACCATTTTTACGCCTAGCCTTTGGTCCCATGTGCCATGTGCCCAAGAGCCGAGGCGGTTAGGGGCTGGATGCGCCCTAACCGTCCTACGGTTTGTACCGGTGCGCGGTTGAGTGCGGGACTGAGTTTTTATGCTTAAATGAGCGTGTGAGCCAGGTTTGCAAGAGCAAGGGTGCGATTTGTAGAACCAGAGACAGCAAAGTTGAAGAGGGAGACTTCAAGGAGGCTAACTTCTTCATTTTTAGACCGATTGAGGTGCCGAAAGAGCCCAGACAGGGGTTTTGGGACGCTGGGAAGCCATTGGAGCAGTTGGTTTGTCATTTTGAGCATTGTAAGGCATGTTTTTGAGCACTTTGAGCAATTTAATAATAATGATCCATTGGAAGCTAGACCAGGAGATGTAGCCCGGAGAGGGGTGAACTCCTTTATCAAGTTGCTATGTTTATGTGCTGATGTTCATTGTTTATGTTGCTGTCTATGTGTATTTTGCATTAAGTAATCCTTAATTTATGTGTTGCAAATTGATCATGTTGTTTTAAACACATAACATTTCACTTGCAATAATTATTCAAGTTTTTCAANAGGATTACTTAATTTATGTGTTGCAAATTGATCATGTTGTTTTAAACACATAACATTTCACTTGCAATAATTATTCAAGTTTTTCAAGTCTTCTTCATTTTTAGATCAAAAATGTTCGCAACTTCATCTTGAGATTTCGCTGAACATTCCAACAGGTGTCTACTCCACGGGTATCCCATGTTGCTCCCTCTACATATTAGTTTTCACAAGAAAATTGCGCTAAGGTTTTGGTTTATCGAGCTTGCACAGTTGTAAGGGAATCGTCTTTACATGATAGCCTTGTCTCCTCTCTTTTTCAGACCTGTGAACTCCATTGCATGTATCTAGGTATGATTACTTTTGTCTTCCATATCCATTGAAGTTGCAAGAACCTAAATAGCCTATCCTTTGCATATGCATCACACTACCCAGTGGCGCTGCTTAAACCCCCTCTGTGTCTCCCCTGCTTCCTTCCATTTTGGAGTTAAGCATTTTACACAATTGCAAAGGGCCAATTACGGATTACCCCCTCATTGTCTACACTCTCAAATACCAGTCCAAATCTAAGGGTGTAATTCCCATAGTCAAGCTTGGCTTACCAACACCAGTCTGTTTTAAAAGGTTAGCCTTGTACATTTGAAGCCTGATTTAAAGTCTTCTTGGTTATTACTATCCCATATGCCTTTAAAAGCTCGCATTATAAGCCATGGAAACTCCTCGATCGAGGAAGACACAAAAAGGTGGCAAGGTGGTTAGGACAGAACCTGTGGACATGCATCTTTTTGATATAGAGCCCATGGAAAGGGATGTCTTTCAAAGAGTGGGATGCTTCTCTTTTTGCCAGAATATGCAGAGAGGCTATCCAGAGGTAACAAGATAGTTTGAATCACACTTTGATGGCAGGAGAACCGAGGTTGGGGATTCGAAATTTGAGGTGATTGAAGCCTCTATCTCAGCTGCATCAGGAATCCCCATTACAGGTGAAAAGTGGTTCAAAGCCATGGCTTTGAGTTCAGCCTATGCTAAAGATATCTTTAAACCTGAACATCAAGCCAATGATTTGTCTAAAGGAGTGATAAGGGGTCAATTGATTGAACAGTTTGACAAAATTTTGAAGATCGTCTAGAGATATTTTACATGTGAAGGAAGATTTAACACTTTGTACCAGTACCACATAAGGCTTTTGCTACATTTTACTGGTAAAGTTGAGATGAATATTCCCTATTACTTGTTAAGGAGCATAGGTAAGATGTCAAATAGGATTCAATCCAAATCTAAGGATGTGGATTCTAGCCTTTTCCACTCTAGATTGATCAGAATGCTAGTCTCTGAGGAATTGGGTAAGAAAGAGATTTCATTGGAGAATTTTTTTGTCACTTCTCATTTCAAGTTGGATCTAAAATTAACTCCTCAATCATAGAATGCAAGTCCTTTATCACCCACCAGTGCTATTAAAGCATGGACCATTAGGAAGCGAAAGGGCAGAGCCCCTGTTTAGGTTTCAGAGGTCAACAAGCAGGTCACGGGAGCTAAGGGGGAAGCTTGTCCTTCCCCACAAAGAGATTTTTCACCACCTCCTCCACCAGGGTTAGAAGAGGTTCCTTCTTCTACCAAAGCTACATCCAAGAAAGGGAAGAAGCTATTCTTCCCCTCTTCTCCTCCAGTAGTCAAAATCAAGGGTAAAAGACCTTTTACAAGGTCATCAATTCCTAGGGAAGTTGTTGAGGAATAGTCCATACCATAAATACTTGTGCAAAAGAAGAAGATTAAAGGCATTGGAAAGCATGTGGAAAGAAAAGAAGAAACCCATGTGCAGAGAAAGAGGGGTAAAAGTGAAGCCACCAGGAAACCTGATGATGTAGACAAGGCACTTCCCATGCATGTGGAAGAGGAGACTGAGAAAAAACCTATTGAGATTGTGCATGTCACTGCTCCTCCTGACAGTCAGACCTTTGTTGGGCAATTTAATTGTCTAATTGAATAGAAAATCAAAGTGTTCAATATAAATTGTCAACCCAGGGAAGTCTGTTATTTCAAGATAATTGTGCACAGTCTATGCTAGATTATGAAAGCATCTCTAATCTAATTGTAGTAGGGAAGTTTAAAATAAAATAAAAAACATTATCACTAACATAGTTGTGTTGATACAGCTGGAGTTCTACAGATTTGAAATCATAATTGCAATCTAAACTGATGAATGTATAAGAACCCTGGATTGCCTACTCTAATCTAACTTTCTAATTTACTTTTGCAGGAAGAAGTTCTATACTATTTGCAGAAAGGAAATACACTTATTGCAAGAAGGTACTTCACACTTTTATTTCTCGGAAACAAGATTTTAACCTAATGCAGAAAAAGGGAAAGCAGTTCTCCAGCAATGCTCAGCAATCAACTTCTAATTCTCATGAGACAAGTTTATGTGCATCTAACAAGAAGGAACTAAATTGTAACAGTAGTTGTATTTTAAAAATGTCTGACAGTTAAATCATTTGCATTTAAAACAACTAATCTAGAATTCAAAACGGAGGGGAATCGGTGAGGAAGGTGGGCCCTTTCCTTCTCACTGAATCCACTCAAAGAAATAGGTTACAGTCTGCTAAAGGTATTCAATCCACTCTTTCATTCAATTGCCAAAAATGTATGTGTACAATAAACATTACTTTTCTTTCTCTAGTAAAAACTCCCTCCCCTTCATTACCAAGGCTCTGCTATTTAAAGTCAAAGTCATTCAGTAGAACATAATCAGAGCAGTCTTGAGAATCCTCGATTCTCAATCTGTTCATTTGATATCATTAATACAAAATCTAGAACTCCCATTCATCAACATCGTGAGCCAGCATATATAATCAGCGGGTGTTGCAGTAGTCGTATAACAACAGGACTGGTGGCGTCTGTTGTAACAGCTTCCAGGATTGACGGGCTTCTGTTGCAGTAGTTGTGTAACATCTTACAGGATTGGTGGCATCCATTGCAGCAGTCATGTAACAGCTTCCAAGATTGGTGCATAGCTATAATAGCAGTGAGTTTCTCGAAGTGGGTTGTTCTAAGCATTTTGATCATTAGTTAAATCATTTCATGGGTAACATATGTGACCTTGGGAAAAAGGGTCTTAGTACTCATTATAATAGTCATTTATCTTAGGAATGAGAAGGTTGAATGGGAAAAAGATGTAGTGAAAAAGGGACATTTCTGGGTCCTAACATGCCCCCCAACTGAAGACATTGCATGTCCTCATGCAAAACACATTCAAACCTTACTTTGTAGCTGAAGTAGATAACTGTCTCCTCTAGTGCAAAACTGCTAAGAGAAATTTCTAAATGTCGATATTGAAAAATGTTGTGTCAACGATCTGTCCGAGTTTCTTTATCTTTGAGAGCAGAATCAGTTTGAGTTTCTCGAGTAACAACTCATGAAGGAAACAGAGGTTCTTGTTTGCAAGCTTTGGGTATACCAGCAGTTGTTTTATGACATTGAGATCTTCTCTGTTTCACTGATTTTTGTGTAGCAGTAAGTTCATGTTCAGTCTTGATTGAGACAGTTGTTGGTCCTTTAGCGACTGGAACTTTGACTACCTCATATCGTGCCTCAAAGTAAATGTTTCCACACTCAAAGCACATGAGTTCTTTGTTTCTGCCCATAACATATTTTGTCAGTGCTAGGATGTCCAAGGTTATCCCTTCTGGATTCTTCTGTCGAGCAGCCTCCACCTCTTGTTTCAGGGTATTTAACTCTGCTTTGAGGTTATCATTCTCCGTTATTAGTGCAGTGATTCTGGAATTTTCTGTATTCTTGATCCTTCTCTCTATTTGGGCAAACAATTGGGCAAGTGGCACATCCTCATCATGTTGTGTAGTTGGTTCTTGTGTAACAGTTGTGTCTGTCAGGACTGGTTCTTATGGAACAGTCTCGACATGGATAGTTGATTCTGGTATTACTAGCTCTGGTGGGACAATCCTCTGTGGAGCAGCTGGTTCTAGTGTAACAGTATCGACCTAGATAGCTGGTTCTTGTGTAACAGCGGTATATGTCATGACTAGGTCTTGTGGAACAGTTGCCACTTGGACAGTTGGTTCATGTGGAACCGTCCCTGCATCAACCATAGAGGATGGTGGATGAAGAATAGGAATAGCCTGTTCCACATCTTGCCATCCAATTGCAGCTTCGGTAGACCTGGTGGACCTGGTTCTTCTCCTGGGTAAAATAGAAACGAAAGCAGGGGTTTTCTTCTTTGTTGTTGGAGGAGGAATGGGGCGTTCTTCCTCAACCACACAAGGAGGATATTCTTGTATCCTAGGGTCTGTGATGATCTGGACATCGTCAATGGACGTGTGATGCGCAGAATCATCAGGTGGAGCCGATGATTCTGCTGCGATTTGAGTACATTCATTATGAAAGGAGAGAATAGTTTCCTAAAGTTCTATGCATAAAGTAAAACTTGGTATTCGTACCTCTGTAGAATTCTCTGTCACAGCAACTAGAGGGATCTGATTTGTTGTTGATCAAATTTGGTCAAGGGCTCTCTGAGGTTTTCCCTTTATTGGACGTTTTATTTTATGAGAAAATGCACTGGTAATGATAGTAGGCGCTTGATCGGATGTTGCAACAATAGGAGGGTTTTGTGTGAATGTCGGTGCAACAGCAGAGGAGGTAAGCGGACTTGATATTACAGTGGACCGTGCAGACCTTGCTCGCTTTTTAGGTAATGCAGAGATAGGAACCGAGGTGTTCTTTTCAGAGACAAGGGGTAGGTTGTCAATGATAGGTGTCGCAATGGACCGTGCTGACCTTGTTCTCTTTCTCGGTGATCCAGAGATAGGAGCAGGGGTTTTCTTTTTAGAGACAAGGGGTAGGTTTTCAATGATAGGTGTTACAGCCAAGTGCTTTGATGCATGTCTTGGTCGAGTGGTTGGTTGTTCTTCTATTTGTTCGACCACAGCTACAAGTTGTTGCAATGCAATTTCATTGAGGCTTGTCTGGCTGGTGCCAGGATGGCTTCGGGTTATGCGATTTCTTTTTTGAGTCATCTTACAAGCAACGACAGTAAGGGTTTAGACTATTGTTGCAGCCGAGGGCAGAGGCTCAGGAAGAGGTCCATGCGTTGTGTTTTCAAGGACTGGTGCAATCATATATGTATGTACAGAATGTGGCTAGTCTGCTACAGCAGGTAATGGGTTATTGGAAATGCCCATACCTCTGTGAATTAATAGGCCGATGAGTCTGTGATTAGAAATGTAGTTCTTGGGGTTCTTGGATTTTTTTACAAAATGAGCCATGTTATGCAATGAATGGAGGAGAAAATAAGGAATGTTTATGAATTTTTGATGTCGCAGATATGATAATAAGATGAAATCAGAAAAATAAACAACTTGGTATCGGCCTTCGCAGGTAATGTACCTTTTAAGAAATTATGCGACTTTCCTCCATGGCGCTGGTAAGGAATTGACATATGCACCTCTACCTTTGGTTTGAACTTGCTCAGTGTTGATGAGGAAACCCTTTTGTGCATTCGAAAGATGTGCTTTTTTGTTAAACGATCAGTCTCCTGTTCTTGGCAACCCTGTTACAGCAACAATGCTTTCTTCTTACACTGGAATCCTTACCCCTTTCACCATTGAATACCCTTCGGTAAGATTTTGACTAAAATCCAATACCTCGTCCTCATTAAACCCCTTCAACTTTTTAAAATATGATATCCAGCCAGCCTGGAGAAATATTTGGTAGGCCTCTGGGTGTAGCAGCAAACTGTCCAGAGTTGTGGGTTCATATCTCACAGTTGATCCTCCCATGATGTTGCTTGAGAGTCTAACAAACACGTAGGAGTAGAAACTATCACCTAAATCAGAGACACAACAAGCTCGAACGTGGTTTGCAGAAAGAATACAGTGTCTCAGAAAAAAGAAGAGTGGTCAGAAAGGTGGTGGAGGTGTGTATAAAATTTGGTATGGATGGCTAGATTTATGTCTCCCCCCCCAACTAAGCAGATTGGCTCCAAGTGCATCAATTTATGACAACCGATTAGTAAATAGGAAACCGTTATTTTATATATTCATTACTTTAACACGTAGGATTAATCACATACCTCATATCTTACCGCACATAACGACCTATCGGAGTAACCGCACTATCCAACTGCCATCTGAGTTGCGCGGAATAGCTGATATGATGAAGGATCGTGAGAGAAATGACAACTGGAGAAGAAACAGAGTCCTTACTGTAGTTAGCCAACTGGAAATCGCCGGATGTGAAGTCAAGTCATTATGAAGTAGCACTTTCGGATAGAGAGCATCAGTATTGTCTAATCAGTGGTGTTGTGGCATGGAAAGAATGGAGGGTTGGAGTAGCAGCATCGGCAAAAATGTGAAAAAGAAAGAGTGAAGTGGCAAGAAAGAATAACAGCAATTAGTGTATCAGCAGGTTCTTCAGCAAAAATGGCAGAGGTAGGTGTAATGGCATGGAAATCAGCCAATTTATCGGAAGAAGGTGTAACAGCATGGAAATCGGCCAATTTAGCGAAAAAGGGGTGTAACAGTATAAAAATCGGCCAAACGCTACATTACTTAGTTTCTAGGAAGTTTTTCAACTTCCATGAACTAATCGTTTGACTCGTTTTGCGCTACTCAACCTTGTTGTTCATCAATCCACATGTACACACATAACCGCCTGATACCTTTCAAAGCTTTATTAGCATAGTAAAGAAAAATAGAGAAATTTCAACTAAAAACAGAGAAATGAAAATTTTGTTGATGTTATTTATATACAAGGTCTGAGCAAAAGAAGTCCTAAAGTTCAGAAGGGGAAGGAGCAAGCTCCTTTCCATTTAAGAATTGATAACCTGTATAAATTGTACATCTAGTTTTGAATTCTGCCTTGGATAGTGGATGCTGATACAGACGCAAGTGATGACCATTTGCATGTAACTGTGTATTGGATCCATCAATAGTAATCAACCGGACTGTCCCATTGGGAAAAACGGTGTCTACCTTGTAAGGCCCTAGCCATCATGTATGCAGCTTACCTTGAAATTCCTTAAAGCGTGAATCATACAACAAAGCCCAATCTCCTTTCTGGAATAATTTCTTCTTGATGACTTGGTCATGCCATTTTGTTCTTTGTTGTTGAATCATTATGGTTTGATGGATGGCATCCAAACGCTTTTCATCAAGCTCGTTGAGTTGCTGCAATCTAGCGTTCTGTGCCATAGTCAAGTCGAGGTTGACTGTTGATGCAGTTCTTAAGGTTTTGATTTTGAATTTAATGGGGAAAACAAGGCTTTTTCCATATACCAGCTCGTAAGGAGAAAAACCAGTTGTGCTCCTCCAAGTAGTTCGGTAAGCCCATAGAGCTTCGTGCAATCTTTCAGACCAATCCCTACAATTTTCTCTCATTGTTTTATTAAGAATGGCTTTGATAACTTTGTTGGTGCTTTCCACCTGGCCATTGCCTTATGGATGGTATGGAGAAGCTATTCTATGTAAAACATGATATTTACTGAGTAGAGATTCAAATTTATATGATGTGAAAGGGGGTCCTCCATCAATTACCAATTCTCTAGGAACGCCAAACCTAACAAATATATCTTCAAACAGGAATGTTAAGATAGCTTCTTCTGAGGCTCTAATAAGTGCTTTTGCCTCCACCCACTTGGTCATGTAATATGTACAGACCAATATATAGACTTTCTGATTGGAAGGTGGGTGAATGGGTCCTACAAAATCCATGGCCCATCTCTCAAAAGGCTCTAACACTACCTGAGACTGGAGAGGCATCTCATCCCTGTGAGTTGGCTGACCCATGCATTGGCAACTATCACAAGCTTGGACATACTTCTTGGCATCTTGAAATATGTTGGGCCAAAAATAGCCCATCCTTAAAATTTTATGCTCGGTCCTTTTATCAGCAAAATGACCCCCACAAGGACCATCATGGCAAGCTTTCAGCAGATCATAAACTTCATCATCCCTCACACATCCCTTGATTTCTTGGTCCAGGCCTGTGTAGAAGAGGTATCCTCCTATCCAACTATACCTAGCACTCTTTTGAATAATATTCCTTCTTTCTTGAGGAGATAGATGTGGAGGTACCTTCCCTGCAACCAAATAATTAGCAATGTCTGCATACCAAGGTGAGTGAGAAGATACTGCAAACAAATGTTCATCGGGAAAGGAATCATCTACAGGTGAATTATCATCATTTATATGTAATCTTGAGAGAAAATCAGCA
>SNQJ01S0045420.1:45049-59724 GCA_010110895.2 Picea sitchensis | reverse complement strand
CATGGAAAATTGGACCGCCCGTTGTTCCTTTTCATACTTAGTGAATTATATGCGGGCGGTTTCCGAGTTGGCGCAATTGAAGTCTTCTGCTTTTTGTTCTGTGATATACATCTTCCACTCAAAATTTCTATGATCTACAATTCCACTGCGGACTCCTTCGTCCTTTTTCCCTTTTTTTCTTCCCATGTATTATGGGACTATAAAGTATGGACATGATATTTTATAGAACATGTAAGGCTTGTGCATTCCATGTGTAGCCACATTTTGGATCATGAGTTCTTGGGCGGGCGGGTTGAATATTGGGTGTCCATTGTTTTGTTCCCTACAAATAGCACCCAGAATTCCACGATATACAAATTGACAAGCGAACCTGTGGACTGGCTGACTCAACATTGCACTTCTATTGTTTTGTGTCCTCCAAACAGTTCTCCCAGCTCCGCGATATACAAATTGACACACGAAGTCCAGGGGTGGTGGGGTGAATATTTCCATTGTTTACGGATGGTAATGCCTATCAAGTATCTAAAAGTATCTAAAAAATTATTTTCAATACTAAATTACCTCTTAGTAGTGACAACTAGAGACATGTATGAAACAGTTGGCATCACATCCTCCGCGATATACAAATTGACCACCAGATTTCGACATCATCTGCTCTTCCCTGTTACATATTATGCATTCAAATGTTCGGAGCAATACAATTTGAACATCGGGGCCTCGCATCTTCTGTAAGGACCTTGTCATCCTATTTTGTGTCCTCCTGTTGTCGGGTTCACGAAATGTCCAACTCTTGGATATTGTTTTGGGTTGGAACCAAACTTCGTTCTACCATGGTTCACAAATGTTTCAAAGTACTAAATTCCTCTCGTTCCTAATATATATTGGTTCTGCTCTTACTCGCAACAACTGAACACAATGGTATGAAACAGTTGGCATCAAACCCTCCGTAATATACAATTCCACTGCGGACTCATCCGTCCTTTTTTCCTTTTTTTCTTCCCATGTATTATGGTACTATAAAGTATGGACATAATATTTTAAAGAACATATACGAATTGTGCATTCCATGCTTAGCCACATTTTGGATCGCGGGTTCTCAGGCAGGCGAACTCAAAATTGGGCCTCCATTGTTCTGTGCCCTACAAATAGCACCCATAATTCCGCGATATACAAATTGACAAGTGGACCTACGGACAGGCTAACTCAACATTACACTTTTATTGTTCTGTGTCCTCCAAACAGCGCTCCTAGTTCCACGATATACAAATTGACACACGAATTCCAAGGTTGGCGGGTTCGATATTTCCATTCTTTAAGGATGGTAATCCCTATCAAGTATCTAACAGTATCTAAGAAATTATTTTCAATACTAAATTAGCTCTTAGTAGTGACAACTGGACACAGAGGTACGAAACAGTTGGCATAACACCCTCCGCAATATACAAATTGACTACTGGATTCCGACATCGTCCACTCTTTCGTATTACAGATTATGCATTCCAATTTTCGGAGCGATACAATTTGAACGTCGGGGCCTCGCGTCTTCTGCAGAGACCTTGTTAGCTTGTTTTGGATCCTCATGTTGTCAGGTTCATGAAATGTCCAACTCTTGGATATTGTTTTGGGTTTGCACCAAGCTTCGTTCTACCACGGTTCACAAATGTTTCAAAGTATCTGTCGTTGCCTCCCATCCTCACTAACTTCCTCTCGTTCCTAATATAGATTGGTTGTGCTCTTACTAGTATCAACTGAACACAATGGTATGAAACAGTTGGCATCCCACCCTATGCAATATACAAATTCACTACTGGGTTCACATCTTATACTCAAAATTTCCGTGATATACAATTCCACTGCGGACTCCTTAGTCCTTTTTCTCTTTTCTTTTTCCCCTGTATTATGGTTCTCTTTTTATATACTTAGTCGCCTTTCTATAATCATGGCTTCCAGCGTTGGTAGGCTAACATATATTTATCTCCATTTATATAATCACACAATGAATCCGAACGACCGTTGTTGTTTTCCATACTTAGCCAATTTTATGGTCGCGGTTGTCGGGTTGGCGGTTTCGAACTCTGCTTCTTCTTGTTTCGTGATGTACATATTGCACTCAAAACTTCTGTGATCTACAATTCTACCACGGACTCCTCGAACTCGCAAGCTTCACTCTACCACGGTTCACAAATGTTTATGAGTATCTGTCGTTGTCTTCCATCCCCACTAACTTCTTGTCCTTCCTAATATACATTGGTTATGCTCTTACTAGTGACAACTGCACACACTGATATGAAATAGTTCGCATCCATCCCTCCGCAATATAGAAATCGACTACCGGGTTCCGACATTGTCCCCTCTTCCGTGTTACAGATTATGCATTCAAATGTTTCAAATGATACAATTTGATCGTCGGTCCTCGCGTCTTCTAGGGAGACCTTCTGACCCCAATTTGGATCCTCACTTTCGTGATGTACAATTCTAGTGCCGACTTGTTGAGCTCACAAGCTTCACTCTACCACGGCTCAGAGATGTTTCAAAGTATCTCTCGTTGCATTCCATCCCCATTAAGTTCATGCCCTTCCTGATATACATTAGTTATGCTCTTACTAGTCATATACAAATTTCCCTCTAGACTTTCCTACCATACCCTCTTCATCGTTACGTGTATTGCACTCAAAAAGTTCTGAGACAGACAATTTGACCCTCACGGCCTCACCTTCAATGGTTGTACCTTGTAACCCTGTTTCGAAGCTATTTTTCTCGGTGCCCGTGACCTGCATACTTTCTTACTATGCAATTAGAAACCTTTCATGCTAACAGTTGGCCATGCAGGAACCCTCAACATTGTCATTAATGGGCGAAACGTTCGAGGAGATTTCCCATTATTATGCATTAAACCAAAATGTGAGGAAAGTTATTTTGTCCCTTCCGATTGTTCATGTCGAACATGTGTCGTGGTGTTGGCCCGCTCAAGAAATCTACAATGATTAATCGAACATTGAAATATCTGCCATGTTCACATTTCTATGTATGCAATTACTAGTGGTTAATGTTAACAATGCATGATGCAACAGGCACCCAAATTTCCATTAATGAACGAAAGTGTCGAGGACATCTCCCATTCACATGCTTTCAACCAAGATTTGCACAGGGTTATATTATCCCTTCCAACTTTTCATTTCATTCATCGTCTGGAGAAAACAAACGTTCTTGTACACTTTTGGCATCAGGTCAACAACAGTTTTGTGGAGATATAGTAAATATGTTCGAACATCAGGACCAGAACTTCCAGTGGTCTAGGGCATACTTTTACTATTCATCCCATTCCTCCCAGAACGAAGTGATTTGGACCTCTAGAATCGCTCGTGCAGGCTGCATCCCTGAGGTTTTTTACTGTAAGGAGGTGGTCTCTTGGTGCGCCGAAAAATATATTCTAGGGAAAAGAATTATTCCACTGCACGACCATTCTCCTATTTCTTTGTCACCTCAGGTCTTCTGCGAGATGTTAAAATTGTCAGAACCAACATTGACGTTCAGAGGAAAAGACTGCAGGCAGATTCTATAAAAACATGATAACGGATTGGACATCTTAACCAACTTTCTTGAAGACCCGACAACAGTTCCTGAAGATATCACAAGGTTGCAAGTGAGTTCCTTTAGAAATCCATTACAGGAAATTGCTTGGTTGTTTACAAGAATAACGGGACAGGCATCCACGGTAAGCATTTCCCACATAATTATTTATATTTTGTATTTCACAGTGAAAGAACAATACATTTTCGATTGGGGGAAGTTAATTTCCATTGAGCTCTATTCCCATTTGCCGCGATTCAAAGAATCGAACAAATTTTATATGTCATCCTACTTGATTTTCGCAATAGTCCATTATTGTCCATTTCTAAAACTTTCTCTTTCCAATAAAATAAACTATGGATTCGACCCAGTAACATTCTGGTACGAGGCCATGTGGAGGCACAAGGCCTCCCATTGTTTTTATGAAGTTTTTAATGGCTTTGTATCAGTTTTCAAAGATTTATTATTAGGCAAGGATGCTCCGCGGATGTCTGGCCAGGCAATGAAGTTTTTGAATAGGAAGGGAACACTTGAACAAAAGGAAAATCATAGTGTCCTCATGGTCTTTGGCTCTAAGGAAAATCCTGCTTTCCTTCCATGCCACATCACGAACAAGATGTTTTTTGCAGAAATAGCAAGGCAATACAACCACTGGTTTCATTTTTTTCCATGACAAGAAAAAAAAACAGTTCATTCCTCTGCCCTGGAAAGTCGGAGACTTCGTGTGTAGAAACATCAAGAAGATTGACGAGTTTGTCGCCCATTTCAATAAATTGAGCCTAATGTATGATGAAAGACTAAAAGGGTTCGACCCTAATGGAATTTTTTGAGAACATTTACTGGCAGTTGGCTTTAACAACTCTTTTATCCATAGACACCTGACCGAAGACAGGGACAGTGTCGACAACAATCCTACTTCTGTCGATTGTGACGCAGAGACATTGCAAAGCACGACTGAATTATACAGACAACATGGAAAAGTATCTGGTGAGAAGAGCACCTAGTCCCCCGCCAGCACTCCCAAGAGCACAACATCATGGAGCATCGCTTCGACGGCCCACCCAAGTAAGAAAGAAACCCAGAAATATTCGAATGGAGGAGGAGATAAGAACCATCCTCGTATAAAAAATGATAGTTCTCACAAAATTCCACTAGCGAAGAAGAGAAAAAACAATGCAGGGCAGGCGGAGGATACCGAAATTGAAAGTGAATAGGTGCACCTTCAAATTGAAATTGAGCACATGCAAAAAATTGGGTCGTCCATGGTGGAAATATCTGAGACCGAATTTTTTTACGAAGATGAATCCTTTGTATTCTAGAGAATTTTTTTTGACAGCCAATCTAAAATTATGGTCATTGAAAAGAGAGATGTAACAAACAGGAAAGGAAAATCTCGCACAAAGATTAACTTTAGGAAAATGCGGGCGTCCCAAATCTCCTCATTTCACCAAGTAACTGGTGAAATTATTCATGATTCCATTGGAGGAATTGAGACAGAAAATGCCAATCTGAAAGACTGCCTCAACGAATTTGCGCATGCTTTCATTGCAACCCTAGAATTTGCCAGTCCTTTGGCAAAAATTGTGCCTGCTACCACTGCAGCCAAGATGAAAGTATTTTCTACCCTCCTTGCATGCTCTAGATCCCTTGTAGAGAATAACATCAACAAAAGAATGTAGCTAGTTATTGAAGCCTAGGAAACATCGCAAAATTTAGTTTCCTTTGGAAAGAAGGCAAATGATTTCCTGGAACACTTGGAGGCCAATTTAAAAAATGATCAGCATTTTTGTGAACAGGTGCTGACCCATTTTGCCAACTATGCCATCAACACATTGGAACTGAAAAGAAGATAAGAGAAACTCCCCTCCCCAAAGTGGACCAAAAAAGTAAAAGCATGTTGGCAAAAGAAAATTAACAACCTGGAGCTCATTGTCGGGTCATGTAAACAAGTCGTATCATAAAAGGGAGATTTATTCACAAGCCTGCTCGAAATGGACCTAGCTGGAAGTACCAACGAGGTTCAAGACCCAAACTTAATTCTCAAATCCTTGTCAATGACCAAAGAAGCCTTCCAGGAACAAGTTGATATTTTAAAGGGGTTGGCGTTTGAAAAGTTTTACGGCATACTTGAACATCATCTAGATGACCATGAGCGCTGGGTACTGGACTATGTGGCACACAATGAAGAAATTGAACAGAGTCTACATAGTATTTCAATGGATCTAAGGAAATTAGAAAACGACCTTTACGACATAGAAATCAGGGATGAAATCAACATGGCCCCCATGAAAATCTACATTGAAGAATGGTTCCAACATAGAATGGACAGCCTCATCCAGGAAGGGAAACAACTGGTCAACAGGACTCCACTGACCATCAACGACAGCAACAAAAATGCATCGGCTTCATAGTAAGTCTATACTGGAATCTTGTTTTCTTTATCAATCCAGTTTAAGTCTATATTGTCATCTTGTTTTCTTTACCAATCCAGTTATGACCTCTTTAAATAGGAAACTGTAACCAAAGACTCATAACTTTCAATTTCTTCTTTTCAGGGCTTCCTCTCTATCGTCACACACTTCTTCTTTCGACATTCCTAATTCTTGTACTTATTTCTTTTTATGGTCTGTGGGAGCCCCAATCCTAAGCTATATGACAAACACATTTAAATTTCCAGAAACATGTAGCAGACATTATTAATTTTTGATAAATTCCAAAGAAAACTGATTCGGGAATGCCTTTATTGTATACTAAATTTTGGATGTCCAGGAACCTTTCTTGTTTGTTACAAAGAAAACTAATTCGGGTCTGCTACATTTCTTGTGTCCTATTGTATGCTAATTTTTGTCTTGCATGACATTCTTACTATTCTATTGTATGCTAACTTTTTGGGTGTCCAGGAACCTATACTTTCATAAATTTCAATTTTTTCTTGTGTCCACAAGCCTTTGCTTTCAAGCAAACTAATTCGGGAATGCATTTAGAGACATATGTAACAGATATTATTTATTTTTGTTAAATTTCCATAGTCCGCAAGTCCTCTTGTCAATTTGTATATCGTGGAACTCTCGCTACTATTTGTAGCGCATGGAACAACAACGGCCCAATTTTGAGCCCGCCAGCCCGAGAAGTCGCGATACGAAAACTGGCTAACTATGGAGATCTGCAACATTTTTTGTGTCCTATTGTATGCTAAATTTTGTGTCTTGCACGACGTTGTTTCTATTCTATTGTATGCTAACTTTTTGGGTGTCCAGGATCCTATACTTTGATAAATTTCGATTTTTATTATGTCGAGAATCCTTTGTTTTAAAGCAAACTAGTTCGAAAATGCTAATTTTTTTTGTGTTTTTCTCCACGAACCTATGTAACAGACGTTATTACTATTCTATTGTATGATTTTAAATGTTCATGTAATTTCCAGAGATATGTAATAGACATTACTTATTTTTTGATAAATTTCTATCGTCCACAAGTCCGCTTGTCGATTTGTATATCGTGGAACTCTCGATGTTATTTGTCAGGCATGGAACAATAGAGGCCCAATTTTGAGCCCGCCGGGAATGCTAATTTCTTTGTGTTTTTTTACACAAACCTATGTAACAGACGTTACTATACCTTTTTTGTGTTTCTCTCCATGGACATATGTAAAACATATGTAAAGAAAACTAATTCGACAATGCTACTTTTTTTGTGTCCAAGAAAAGCCTTTGTTTTAAAGCAAACTAATTCGGGAATGCTAATTTTTTTGTGTTTTTCTCCATGAACCTATGTAACGGACGTTATTATTATTATATTGTATGCTTTTAAATGTTTATGTAATTTCCAGAGATATGTAACAGACATTATTAATTTGTGATAAATTTGTATAGTCTGCAACTCCGCTTGTCAATTTGTATATCGCGGAACTGTCAATGCTATTTGTAGGGCACAGAACATCAGAGGCCCAATTTTGAGCCCGCCAGCCCCACAACCCGCGATCCAAAAAACTGGCTAAGTATGGAATGAGGGTTTCGTCCATGCTGCATAAAATCTCATCCCCATACTTTATAAAAGTACATATTTCGTATGTATAAAACTAAATATCTACTTTATAAAATTACATATTTGGTATGTATAATTTATGTTGTTCAGGAACCTATAATTTGATAAATTTCAATTTCTTTTGTGTCAGGAGCCCTTGTTTTAAAGATAACTAATTCGGGATGCAAATTTCTTTGTGCTTTTTTCCACGAACCTATGTAATAGACGTTACTACTATTTTTTTATGTTTCTCTGCACAAACGTATGGAAAAAAAAACTAATTCGCGAATGCTAAATTTTTTTGTATCCAAGAACCTTTTAAATGTTGATAATTTTTTATATATTTTAGGAAGAAATAATTCGGCAATACTATGTTCTGCATGCAAACCACATGTATTTCAACTTCCTAGCCACGTATTTGTACTCAGACGCATTTACTCCCATCCCAACCTAGTAGGGACTACGCTGCCATGCAACACTTATTTTATAGAAAGACTTATATTCATATCAACATATATATAAATCCAAACAAAGTTATTAAAAACTTGCTCCCCAATTTAAAAAACTAGGATAATAAATTTATTTCTACACTAATATGTTTCTAAGAAAATAATATGTTTATAGTTAAGTAATTATATCTAATTCTCATTTTTCCACTTTATTTTATAGAAAGACTTGTGTTCATATCAACTTATATATAAATCCAAACAAAGTTATTAAAAACTTGCTCCCCAATTTAAAAAACTAAGATAATAAATTTATATAAGGCATTATTCACAATTGAAACAGACATATAACCCTAGTGTTTAAGAAGAAGACTAGACATTCTTATTCAAATTGAGAAAACCATAATGTCATAAACATGTCAACTTTGTCCATAAACCAAAATCCATATTTTTTTGGAAATAAGAGAAAACATATTTTTTTGGAAATAAGAGAAAACATATTTTATTTTATTTTTGGAATTTTTAATAACGTTTTTTTTTTTAATCACAAGTTTTTTGTTTTTAATTTTTTTACATTCTACTCCCACACCTTGGGAATGGGATTAATTGTTTCTAACTTAATCATAAATAATGAATATGAAATGGTGGGCTCACTACCAAGGTTACATCATGACATAGAAATCAATGATTTTAATAATCTTTTATTCATTAAGCTTAARGGCATCCTTTGCATTTAATTTGATCTTGTAACTTCCCAAAGAGGTAAGAAAACCATGATACAATAGCAAGTTTTTTGTTTTTATTTTTTTTTACAGTGTACTCCCACACCTTGGGAATGGGATTAATTGTTTCCAACTTAATCATAAATAATAAAATGGTGGGCTCAGTACCAAGGTTACATCATGACATAGAAATCAAGGATTTTAATAATCTTTTATTCAATGATTAAGCTTAAGGGTATCCTTTGCATTTAATTTGATCTTGTAACTTCCCAAAGATGTAAAAGATACAAAGTTATTTTTATGATCAATAAAATGTCATCTCTTAATGCATTTTTCAATTTTCTTTCTATAAACAAAGAAATATTAAAATATATTATCTATAACTTTATAACCAATCAACCATTATGTAGGAATTACCTCTCTCTTGTTCATCCCATTATCTATAACTTTATAACCAATCAACCATTATGTAGGAATTACCTCTCTCTTGTTCATCTCATTGGCTCAAGTACTCATAATATTGGAGATTATATGAAAACCATTTAAAAGAGTGCTATGAAGTAATTCTATTTAATGGGTAAGTAGGAAAGCATATAAAGGGGTATTATGGTCTACTATCATTTAAATCTCTCTTGTTCATCCCATTGCCTCAAGTACTCATAATATTGGAGATTATATGAAAACCATGTAAAAGAGTGCTATGAAGTAATTATATTTAATGGGTAAGTAGGAAAGCATATAAAGGCGTATTATGGTCTACTATCATTTAAATATTTTTATGGTATTTTTTGTTGTACAAAGGAGAGGGAAATGTTGAGCAAGTAAACATACTCATGTGTAACCAATCAACGATTATGTAGGAGGTGTCACTCCCATATGTCTATCCCTATCGGTAAAATGATCATTTTTTGTTGCATAAAGAGTGAAAGGGGAAGGTCAAATAAGAAAGTTTAATAACCCCACAACTAAATGACCATTATGTTAATAGGAGACACCACTCCTTTAACATAGTTACCTACTTGATGAGAACCCTCCAAAGTTCTTTTTTAAGGGGTCACATTTAGTGGTTGGTTTTATCTTTGTTTCAAAAAGTGGTGCTACCAATAACACCATTTCTTTTTCAGGGTTAAAACTCTAAAATTTTGCAACTATGATTTGTAATGTTGCAAACAAAAACCTTAAAACCAATATGTGGTGCTCCTAGAATCACCCATTTTTTCTTAGAGTGCATGTTTTTCACAATTAGTCATAATTGTTGAGGAGCTTTCAGGAAATGAATTGTGTAGAAGATTATGAAATGTCAAAGTCTTCTACATAGTTCATTTCCAAAAAGCTCCTCAACAATCACCCATTTTTTCGGGGTTAAAATTACAACTTATTTGAAGTCATGGGCTTCACAACTAGTACCATTGTGAACAAAAACCTTAAAATCAACACCTCGATCAAAAAATGGTGCTACCAATAGCACCCCTTTTTGTGTTAACGTTACAACGTGTCTGAAATCATGGCCTTGGTGACTAGTATTGTTGCAAACCAAAACATCGAAATCAATTGTCCTTGAATAGAAACTTAGTGTTATAGTAGCATTTTTTTTTCATTTTAGACTTAAAATTACAATGTTTTTGAAACCATGACCCAAAAAATTAACACTATTATAAACAAAATTATATATATATATATATATATATATATATATATATACACACAAACAAGCACAAAACAAGGGAAAAATACACACTAATATACATACATATATAAATGAAGATTTTAAATTAAAAACTATGTATTTTTAAGAAAAAAATAAAAAAAAAATCCATATTAAGTATAAAAATAAAATATAAGAATGTTTTAAAAATAAATTAAAAGAGAGAATCTTTTAAACAAGCTAATAAACCACTTAGTGGCTAGTACCTACCCATAATAAAACAATAGAAAGAATTCAGACCAACACTAAATATAAACAGTCTATTTGCAGTGCCCACGTGTCCCAACTACATAGTTACAGCCACCTGTTGGCATGTTTACAGGAAGAGTGTGTTTGTCATTGATGGAAAGAACAGATGCAATGATGGTATGTTTACAGGCAAGAAAATCAGCAATGACAGCAAATAGGGAAAGCATAATATCAGGAGAAGAAGTGAACAGTATGAAAATCAAAGCTCAGGAGGAATAGCATGAGTATGCAGAGATCAAAGCTCGGAAAGAATTGTAAGCTCGGGAGGAGGAGCGAAAAGTATGCAGAGATCAAAGCTTAGAAGAGATAGCGCTTTGCGCTTTCCAGAAGTGTGGCCAAGTTCCAAGAGAAGGACTCGCAGGAGGAGCAAAGGTCAACACCTTTGAACACTTAGAAAACCTTCTAAGTCATAGAGATCAGAAAGCTCAAGAGTAAGAACGATAGTGGTCGTTGGATCACCAATCCCGAATACCCGATGACCGTTAGATCAGCATCCCGTGACCAGAGGAAGCGCAGAGGAGAAGTACAGATCTGAACCATTGGATCTGAGCACCGAGAATCAACAGTCGTTGGATCCAGAAATAAATGCATGAAGGTTAAGCCTTTGGATGAGCATACGAGAGCGGACTTGTCAAAGTCCTGAAGTAAGCAAGGACCATCCATCGTCAAGACTGACAGGTGGCACACGATCCTCAACTCTAGAGCAAATCAGTTCGAGGATTTTTCAGTTTGAGACTTGAAAAACCCAAAGTCCGGAGAGCTGGTGAGCCGGAGTAAACGATAGTCGTTAAATCAGTTTGAAGTAGAAGGATAGGATAAGCTAGAAAAGCAACATCACAGAAAGATCGAGTCGTCAATTTGAGAACATGATCGACGAACAACGTTTAGTTCGGGTCTAAAAGTTGTGAGGAGGTTATTGTTCGAGGATTCTCACTTCGGAAGAATTGGCAATTTGAAAAGTCGAAATACCTAAAGTCCCGAAGTGAATGAGGATCCACGTCATCAAGACTACGTCAACAAGGACACATGGTGCAATCAGACAATGACAAGTGTCAAGTTGATTTTGCACTTCATGTACGTGAAAATCACAAATCTGAGTGACACATGGCAGCTACTAGTCTCATGACACGTCATCAAGTGATGTAAGTAAGTGATGTCACTCTGGGAGTTTTACCACCAACAGATGCCCTAAGTTCTGAAGTCTCAAATGTCGAAGTCTCGAAGTGGATACAAGTCGTCTAATATGAAGATCACTTTGAATGCATTCTCAACCATTGATCTAGTACAATGGAAGGACAGTGTAAGTGGAAGCGTTAACCGACAGCAAGCAGTTTCCAGCGCCTATGACTTATTCAGTAGGTGAACACTCCAAAGGAGAATGAAGCAGCGATCAGCTCAAAGTTATGAAGAGTCAAAGTCACCTATGATCATTGATCGTGCAGGAGGCTACATGTAAACGGATCGTGAACTCTGGGTGAAACTACTCTGGGAAAACGCGAAGGAGAAAGGTTTGAGATTGTCGAAGGATGAATCCCCGAAGCGGAGGATAGTGGTTGGATTAAAGAGGACACGTGTAACACCCCCACGCTTCGAGTGAGAACTAAATAAAATTTTCTCGTTCGAGAGCCGGATTAACTCTTTGATTTCCTACTGAAATCCTGATATCTGATCCCCAAGCCCTATGGAAACCCCATCGACGTGAACATGCACAAGGAGCGAGCTTCACCTATCCGTCCACAGGTTGTGACTGCATGCACATAAAATGGTGCTTCATATTTGAAGACTTCGGGACTTCTGCAGGAGATTCAATCCTGACTCTTGTTTCCCAAATCCCCGACCTTTGATTTCTCTCCAAGGCCATATCTATGGTCCTGTGCTATCCCATCGATCGACGACTGTGATTGTGTCACGATTTCGTGTATCGGGATAATGAAAGTGAGCCAGCTCTGACTCTCTATTCCCCAAAACCCTGATCTTCGGTAGTCCCTCCCTTAAACTTCCACCCACATGACCATTCATCATGACTGGGGGCTTAATCATCTGAACTTGTCGGGACTTCCCATTTCGTAAAGTTTGAACACAACCAATGCCTATCTTTCTAAAGCTCGAACCCCAAACTCCTGATATCCCTGAGCTCAGATCAACAGTCATGGCCCTCTTATGATTCGACAGTTCAGATCAAATCGTGAGTTCGGGTCTCGCGAGTTCACAAAACTCTACCCTTTGACTTCCTTCAGCAGCGGATCAACAAAACGTTGATCCTTTGCCATGTGTCCTCTACCGGTGGACGATTCTGATCACTTCAATACTTTCAGGACTTTGACGAGTCCACTCTCCCACCTACACAAGGGTTAATATCAACGGTCAAGATAGCTCCCGATGAATCTTGGGACCTACGGTCTCGATTCCATCGCTACTTGCAAATACTGAAGGGGTCGAGGCGTTAATGCATGTGCTCCTCTTCTAGTCCATTGGTTCGGATAGACCTGGGATACTTTTGAAAGGATCTCGTTCGTTTGTCTACCAAACGAAAGGATACTCTCTTTCGATAATTGGACTCGCTATCCTTTTTGAACTTGGGTAACAAAATTCAAACTCCCATGACCCGAAATCTTCGAGAGATAACCCTTCTCGCACAGGGTTTCCAGACCTGGGACACATGAACCTTCAGAGGGTTCTTGGGAAATTATCCCTAATCTTAGTCGGATTTTTGGATAAGGGCTTGGGTACTTTTCAAAGTCCCTAGGCTACTATCTTGAATGAAGTGCATTCCTAACTCACCGAGTTATGAGATACGACACCGAGGCAGGGTAACCTCATGGGTTTATCGTAGCAGTAGCCATACCAAGGAGCTTAGTCCGACCCTGAGACATGATGCAATTCCCTGGGGAAGTTTCTTTCGAGGGATTAAACTAGAACACCAAGAGAATCGGGCAGATGGGATGATTCTCAGTGGAATGGACTCATGCTCCGGACTTACTCAATTTATACAAAAACCAACTGTGGCATATAAGTATACACATGCATTCATTATCTCCAATCTAAAATACAAGGAAATCATAACATACAAAAACCATTTATGGGCATATAAACATGAGCATGTATCCATGATATTCAATTCAAAATACAAAGCATAAATCACTTATCAGAACCACAAGGCGTGATGCGACTGCTGAGAGGGGTGCTCGTTTCCACCAAACCATAGGCTCAATCACTCCCAACGGATTTATCACTGGCCACCCCCGAGCTTAGATCATGATGCTCTGAGATTCAATCTCTTACTTCCATCTCAACGGAAGTTAGGGACGAAGGTCACTGTCCTTCTCTCGATACATAAAATACACCAGGACAAAGGTTACTCTCCTTCTCTTGTCTTGATTCAGGAGTTGAGGTTCTCCTCTGCAATATCCTATGCTTCTCCTTTGCCCACACCCATTCTTTCTTTCTTGCATCCCCCTGCAAGATTGTGTGTGGTGCAAATTTTATGTCTGTGGTCAGGTCTGAGAGCTGTACGGATGGGTGGCCCATCCCATCCCCTCATTAACTCTTGAGAAGCCTCCCCACCTACCATCCTGACGAAAATTCATTCCTGGATCAAACAGTTGTTTTGGTCTTGAGCAAGTAAAAACCAATAAGGTATTGGTTTAGTGGAAGTTAACGCAACCGTTTCGGCTCCCTTTCACAACCTTTTCATTAGCCATCGTGGTCTCTTTTAGCACATCCCCTTCCTAGAAGTCATGCAACACATATTCATAACATAATTTACATTCATCGACCTTTTATACAAAGGTCCATCAAATCAAACATTCACACCTTCAAGTGTCCTACAGTTCCTAGCCAATATAGTTATATTTACAGACAGGGGGAAATAGGATGTTACAAAACGTGTCAGTGGATTGTCAGCTCCAGGAAAAAGAAAAGGAAGGATGAAGGAAAGTTGAGAGTTGAGATTGTCAAACC
>SNQJ01S0045419.1:43123-59577 GCA_010110895.2 Picea sitchensis | reverse complement strand
GTATATTCCAAAAAGGGTAGGGGACAAGGGACAACCTTGTTTGACTCTGATAGTTAATCTCTTTTGACCAGCCCTCAGTGTTTTTAATCTTAGCAATAACGTTCACATACATCCTTATTGTAGCAACCCTCAACTCGAGAGGCACTTTTATCTCTTCCAACCTATTCCAAAGGTTTTTCCTAGGAACCATGTCAAAATATTTTCTAAAGTCAACAAAACAACAAAAAAGATTGGTTTTAGTATTGCAGAACTCCTCTGCAATGATCCTAAACGTAACAATATGGTCTAGAGTTGAATGATATCTCCTAAACCTGACCTGGCCTTTAGCTCTTTTACCGTAAATTTCTAGCCAAATGCTAATCTTCTTCTCCAAAATAATTCCATAAAGCTTGGCTAAAATCGGGCTAATCATAATGGTCCTATAATTAGAGGGAATGTTTTTATCCTCATTTTTTTAAATAGGAACAATGAGGCTTTGCATCCAGGGTTTAGGGAAGCCTTGTTTGACTGCTAAATTGAAGAGCTTGTGTATGTGAGGGATAAGGATTGGCCCTCCGATTTTAAAAATTTCAGCTTGGTAGCCTTCAATGTCCTTATCTTTCCCATTTGTGAACCACTTAACCCCTAACTCTATGTCATCTAAAGAAGAAACTTCTTCCTTTGTAGGGACAATAGGAAGGGTGTGCATGGAATTAGAGAACTCGTAAATACTTTTAAGGTAAGAATTTCAGTCCGTTAAGGGAATCCTATTATTTTATTTAGTATTGCGTTTTAGAATTTGGCTCCAAAACTTCTTAGAATCTAACTTGTACAGTTCTGAAAATTGCTCTTGCCTTTTATTGATATAGTATCTTTTTTTTCCTTTTAATTAGGGCTTTGTAAGTATTGATCCTATCGAGTTTTAAGGGCTCATTAGAAGCATCCCTAATGGTTTTCCTACCAATTTTACATTCTTTATCATACCAAGGGTTGGTTGTTCTATTATTCTTTTTATGGGACACCTCGAAAGAGAAGTTGTTAATACAAGTGGAAAGGGTAGTTGTAAAATTATGATAGAGTTTTTCAATGTTAAAATCTATAATAAGCCCAAATTAATAAAACTAGAGTAATATACAAACTTTCCATATTGTAAGAACTCATGACATCACAATTGAAACTCAGATATTGCATCTAGAAGCCTTCTACCCCATGGCAAAGGTTCATCTACATTAAGGGAAACCTCATGCATTTTTTTCATGACCTCATCCCTAAATATTTGGATCTCTAAATTATTGAATGACACTTTATTAGAAGATAATGTAAGTTTTTTTTAAATACATATTATAAAAAATATTTTTTTATATATACTATATTTAATATTTTATAAGATGAATAAAATTAAAAATTATAAAAAATATATATTTATAGTTTTAAGATTTATATATAAGGGATGCTTTTAAAGAGTCCTTACTTACAAATCCCTAATTAAAAGGAAAAAATGCACTATATCAATAAAAGGTAAGAACAATTTTCACAACTATATAAGCTCTATAAGTTTTGGAGCCAAATTCTAAACCTCAATACTAAATAAAATAATAGGATTTCCTTAAGGGACTGAAATTACTACCTTAAAGGTCTTTACGAGTTCCCTAATTCCATGGACACCATTCCTATTATCCCTACAAAGGAATAATTTTTATTTTTAGATGAAATAGAGTTTAGGGTTCAGCGGCTTGCAAATGAGAAAGCTAAGGACATTGAAGGCTACCAAGCTGAAATTTTTAAAATCAAAGGGTCAATCCTTATCCCTCACATACACAAGTTCTTCAATTTAGCATTCAAGCAGGGCTTCCCTAAACCCTGGATGCAAAGCCTCATTGTTCTTATTTTAAAAAATTGGGATAGAAACATTCCCTCTAATTATAGGACCATTATGATTAACCCGATTTTAGCCAAGCTTTATAGAATTATTTTGGAAAAGAAGATTAGCCTTTGGCTAGAAAGTCACTGTAAAATAGCTAAAGGCTAGACCGGGTTTAGGAGATACCATTCAACTGTGGACCATATTGTTACCTTTAGGATCATTGTAGACGAGTTTCGTAATACAAAAAATAATTTTTTTTGTTGTTTTGTTGAATTTAGAAAATCTTTTGACATGGTTCCTAGGAAAAACCTTTGGAATAGGTTGGAAGAGATAAAAGTATCTCTCGCGTTGAGGGTTGTTGCAATAAGGATGTATGAGAACGTTATTTATAAGTTTAAAAACCCTAAGGGATGCTCAAAAGAGATTAACTCCAATATCAGATTCAAACAAGGTTGTCCCTTATCCCCTACCCTTTTTGGCATACACATTGACAAGTTAGAAGATTGTTTGGAAAAAACATCTTGTGTCGGCCCTATTCTCACTAGTATCGTCATCAGTCTTCTTCTTTATGCCGATGACATTGTTCTTATGGCAAGGAGTCCCCATGATCTTGAAAACCAACTAAGAATCCTCAAGGATTTTTCCTCTAATATGGGTATGACTGTTAATACTGATAAGACTAAGGTCATGATTATTAAATCCAATAAGATCCCTTATGATACCTTCATATACAAAAACAACAACTTGGAGGAAGTGACTTCATACAAATATCTTGGAATTGATATTCACCACAAGCTCAATTAGAATTATAGCATTGAGAAAATGATTATTGGGGGATGGAAAGATTATTATGGGATTGAAAAAAATTGTAAATTAGCTGATCCTTGGAGTTGGGATAAGAAGAAAATCCTCTTTGAGACTCTTTTTACACCTGTTATTCTTTATGGACATGAAGTCTAGGGCTGTACTATCTCTCGTGAATCTTCGAGAAAGATAGAGCAAACGCAAAAGAATTTTAGAACCTATAATCTCAAAATTAAAGTAAATATGCCCTATCCCATCCTTCTATTAGAAACAAGCCTATCCCCCATTGAGAGCATGGCTATGACTAGATACCTAATGTATAAGAATAAATTAAACAACATGGATGACAAGAGGCTTCCTAAAATTGTTTCAAAATCGAGTCATAAACATTATCGACTCAAGCGAGGATGGGATAAAGATGCCCTATCTTGGCTAAACTATTGGGGAATAATGTAAGACACCATTTTGTAGAGTAAAGATACTATTAAAAAAACGTCAAATCAAAATTTAAGGAGAAAATGTAGTGTGATAAAGAGTTAGAGGAAAAAATAAAATTAAGGTATTACAAGGATGTAATCAACCCTAATCTAGAAGATCAAAATTATCTATCTTTTTTTCCAAGTGTAAAGAAAAAAATAAGCATTGTTAAGATAAGAACAAACTCTCATGAGCTCCATAGTGAAACTAGGCATTGGTCAATTCCAAAAACGCCATGGGATGAAAGACCTTTGTGACACTAAGAAGGTTGAAGATGAAAAGGAATTTCTCTTAGATTGTCTAGCCTATACCCATATTAGATCACATTTTCAAAATATTTGTCACACTACCAATCTTCCTAACCTCTCAACTCAACAAACTTTTGGTGATCTTGGAAAGGTTCTCTTAATGCTTTTCGAGCACATAAACAAAAATCTAAAGAATCGCAAGTAATCATGTACCATCTTAAGGTCATATAGACCAATTCAGTCTTAATGGACATTAATCATCATAATCATCATCATCACACACACACAAACATAAAATATTTTATAAGATTAAAAATTATAAAAATTATATATTTATAGTTTTAAGATTGGTCAATTCCTAAAACCCTATGGGATGAAAGAGTGTGTCACCTTTGTGACGCTAAGAAGGTTGAAGATAGAAAACATTTTCTCTTAGATTGTCCATCCTATACCGAGATTACATCTCATTTTCAAAATATTTGTCACACTACCAACCTTTCTAACCTCTTAACTCAACAAAACTATCGTTCTCGAGCACAGAAACAAAATTCTAAATAACTTCTTCTTCTTCTTCTTCTTCTTCTTCTTTAAAACATTATTATATTTTAAAACATTTTTTATATATTTTTATTTTTTAATATATTAATTTTAATATTTGAAATATGTATTTAATATATATATTTTTAAATGAAATATTTATTTTTTATATATAATATATATATAGATTACATACTTTCCAATGTATTCACACACACACACACACACACACACACACACACACACACACACACACACATATATATATATATATTGATATCATACTTTACAATATATTCAATTTTCAATTTTAATGATGCTTTAAGACATCATTAATACAATATAGGGGTTCATTCATTGCAATTTTTTATATTCTTTATTATTTATATTTGTAATATAATGGTCTTCATATTTAATATATTTATTTGATATTTATTTTAAAAAATGTTTTGATGTAGCCAAAGCTTAAGATTCATTAACAAGATCAAATAAACCAAGCAAACATAGGAGAATGGAAAAATAACTATCTTTTATTCCTTATCTATCCTAACTATTACAATCCAAGTTCAACCCCTTATAAGCAATGCTATCCCACATTTTTGAAAACAAGTTATTTTAGAAAAACAACTTTTTTTTAGAGAAACACCTAAATTTAGAAAATTCTCGCATAAATCTAAAACTCACCCCTAACTATTACCTAAGAGATAACTAGCATGAAACTATTTGTCAACTCACATTTATGATTAAGCTCATAAAGTAAGAGATAACTCATAATTGAAAAATTAAAAATTTCATTAAAAACATTAAAACCTCAATTTAAGGCCTTATATGAAGGAAATTGGCCTCAGAAAAGTGAGTGAACACCCTCGAAAAAAAATGCATCATGTTGTTTATCATTTAATACTCTAGTTATAAACAAAATAATGAAATATATACTTCAAGAATTAGAACATTATTTTATCATTAAATAGTATTATTATAAAATGTGATGTCATTTTCATTACTTTTTCATAGAATTTTATGGTTTATTTAAAATTTCTATAAAATCATGGTTTAGAGATGTATCACCCAAATTGTTCATGAGATGCTTCACTTTTATCAAAAACTCACAAAGACAAATCTCTACACATTGCTAACTCTCTTCCACCACACAAAATAAATTGATTAATTAAAATTCATATGAATCACTCTAACTTAATTTTAAAATTACCCTTCCCCTCTTAATATTATTTAAATATTGTAACTCCGAAGAATATTCTAATTATAATTGAGTTATTATCATGTAGATCAATCCCCTTTTTTGGAATGATCATGTCGGGACTTATATTTGACCAAATCCCCTTTTGTGGATTGGTCAAACCCTAATCAAATGATGCTAATTAAGAAGTCGACCCTTGGGGCTAATTAAAGTGGTTTTAGC
Source organism: Picea sitchensis (assembly GCA_010110895.2). Lineage (NCBI taxonomy): Eukaryota > Viridiplantae > Streptophyta > Pinopsida > Pinales > Pinaceae > Picea > Picea sitchensis. The sequence goes on along the minus strand of SNQJ01S0045419.1, from coordinate 54,248 downwards.
CACTAGATGAAGAATTCAACCCTACTTGATGAAAAGACACAACCCTAGCGCTCCTCAGCTAGTATAAATAAGATAGGCTAGCGCCTCATTCTTACACTCACTCATCCACTCATCTAGTGCACAAGTTTTGGAGATAGTTGCAGTTGCCAAAACAATGAGAGAGAGGTGCATGCTGAGTCTTGTTTATTCTTGGTGGTGTTGTCTTTTATCTTGGAATTGTATTGGCAATCTATATTAAGGAAGTTATTGTTGGGTTTTCTCCCCCATGAGGGTTTCCTAGGATAAAATGTTGTGTACCTTGTGATTGTGTTTCTCTCAGTGATCTTGATTATGCTATTATTGTCTATTAAATTGAAAAGAACTTAATAGAAGCTTTAAATTTAACATGGTATGAGAGCTAAACTAAGTAGAGCATCTTTCATTCGGTAACAAAAAATGTCACTATTGTCGTACAAAAACAATTAGGGATTTTTATTGGAAGATAATTTCAGCTTAAAAATCATCTAGGGAAGTGCGCCCTAGCCTACCAAACTCAATGGAAGCTTGAGTGCACCTTTTTAGTGGCAAGAGCCTCGAGAAAGTGAAACCCTAGTTTTTACTCATACCAAAAAACCAAAAAATTAGGAAACTAGGACTCATACGAGAAGTACCTATCGAGATTTGCGTTGGTCCAATTTCAAGGGTAAAATTTGGATTTTTTTAAATCAGACTCCTCGAGCCTACTCGCCTCAGCCCAACGCATATAGTCCCTGGGTCAGAATTCCAAAGTTTGAAAGTTGAAAAATTAGGGTTTCCTCGTAAAACCCTAAGTTGCAGTTGTAGTTGTAGTACAAGTTGTAGTTGCATTACTAATTGCATTTGTAGTACAAGTTACAGTTACAATTGCATTATTAGTTGCAGTGGAAGTGCGAGTTCATTCATGCCAGTTGCAGTGCCAACACTAGCTACGGTACTAGTTGTAGTAAATGTTTTTGTGAAGTGTTGCGACTCATGTTTTATTGTCCTAGTTCTCATTATCCTTCCAAGATATTCTCAGAGGTATGTACTTACATATGGTTAAAATGTATTGTTATTCTAAAAGGGTACTTGCAGGAGAAAGGATCTGTTGACAATAATAGATCCAGAAGGATCTCAGATCCAACCTATTCAGAGGAATACTGTACCCTGGGTTTGATTATATTAGTATGCATCTATTTGTTATTATTTTAACATCTAGGTTGTATGTTGAATTTATGACCGTCATACTAACCCTTGTTCAAAATTAAAGCCAAAGTATTAGAATGAGATTATATTTTATTCTCTAACTTAGATTTCCGTTAAGATAGCATATTGTCTTAGTAGAGAGGATAGTTTGAAGAAAGAACTTGTCATCTTGAATGAAGGAGACTTGGAAGAAAAACAACACACGCATTCTTCAGGACAAGACTCCATGTTCCAAGCTTGATTGATTAAGTTGATAAAATTCAAATTTGCACATGACAATTTTGATAACTACCTCATTACAAGTAAACACTATAGTTGATGTAGCATTCTTTCAAAAGTATTATACTTGGTATCATGTGAGCATATTGAGATAAATGTTTATTGTAATCATTTATGAGATACAACTAATATCTCCTCCAAGAGCAACTTCTTGTGTTGGTTGGAGGTTACCATGGAGGAATGCTTGATCACAACACTAGAAGAGTGTTGATCTCATTTCATATTGTATTTCTTAGTTTTGATCTTTGTTTCAGGTAGGTCACAAGTGATATCTCTAAAGGAGCTAGTGTGACGATTTTGCATGCTATTGTTTTATTATTATTATCAAAAAAGTATTATTCTTTCTTGTTGTTTTGTTGACCTTGTTTCAGATCACAGGTGATAACCCTAAGGAATCTATAGTCACGGTTACAAGAGGAAACATACTAAATGAGACATGGAGAAGACTATCCAAGTTGTATGCAAGATCGTATACATTCAGAAGATGAAGAAGAAACTACTTTTGAGATACATATTATCTCATATCGAGATGGACTGTAAGGAGAAGAAGGCTCCAAAGATCACAGAACATTAGAAAAAGAACTCATAGTAGACTTGTCCAAAGGATAATGAAGCCACCTTGACAGGAAGAAGAATTCATTTGAAGTCTTACTCAGCTTTTCATATTAAGACATGGTATTCAACACCAAGTATATCATGTAGATATGATGAAGTCCTTGTAGACTTAGAATGAGCTTGCTCTCAGGAAGGATTAGATGAAGATACTAACAAACAGATGCCATGAGTTAAGAAGACTATATTATAGCTTCAAAGACCTCTAGGAGACATGAAATCTCTGGGGAAGATTCCCTTGTTTCATTAAGAGAGAAGGAAGCCAATCAAAAGATTGGGATATGGATTTTTCCTTAAGATGAGAAAGGAAGTCAATGAAAACTCCAAGATTGATATAACAAATCAATCATGTTGCAGATAACAGTATAAAGATGTACAATCCTAACTTGTGTCCAGAGGATTCTCCCATCAAGAGGGAGAATACGATGATAAGACACTTACTCTAGTAATCGAAGAAATATTTCCAGTATTTCCAGTATTCAGGGGGAGTAGTCTGTGTGTTTGAGATTGAGTTACCTCCATGAAACAAGATAAGCTACCCTCGGTGTCAGTTATTGATCCACTCTCATATGAAGTTGTTTCCATGATAGATTAAAGGAGCTACTCTTAGAGTTCAGTAGCTACAGCGAGAATGGAACAGTTGTTCTCAGCTTCATAGCAGTTGTAGGTGCAGAGTCCTGGTTCCAGAAGGAACAATTGCAGAGAGAATAGAGGACATACTCTCAAGCAGTGAGACAAATAGTGCTTTACAGAAAGCACATAGAGCTAGCACATGATTTGAGAATATTAAGTTGTAGCTGAGCAAGTGTACTAGGTTGGTACAAAATGATGTGAAAATTTTGATTTGAAGTTGAATATAGAAAGATTCATGTCTACAGGTTGAAGGAACCTCTGTATGTGTTGAAGAAAGATCCTAGAGCCAGTGATTCTCACAGATTGCAAGAAGAAGCTCGCTACAGAGTTTTGATATGAAAAAGATAATGCATTATTTCTTAGGTCTTAAAGTTTGGAAAATCCTAGAGAAGATCTTCCTTAACCAGGGGAAGTATGCACTTGAAATACTAAATAGGTTTGACATGTTGGAGTGCATATCCATGAACACACCCATGGAAACAAGTTGAAGCTCATGGTTGATACTTCGTCAAAATTGGTTGATGCTACTATATATAGAAAAATCATTGAATCATTCATGTATCTAACAAATACCAGGAAATATATGTGTTTTGTTGTGAACACCTTAAGTCATTACCTAGTAGAGCCGGGACTGTTCACCATATTGTATCAAAACATGTGATGAGATACCTTAAGGGTATTGTCCTCCCCTTACAAAAAACAAAGTGGATGCTAGGTCAACTCAATATAGTGCTGAATGTCATTCTTGTTGTCTTCACGCAGAACTCTAGTAGATCACTTGGGTCACATGCAAATGAGAAGGATGCAAAAAATATTGGGCAGAGGCATCAGTCTTTTCCAGCCTTTATCGCTTGACAAATTCGACTTCAAACTCAACACACCTCTTACACACAATAATCTTCAACACTTCCAAGATGCAATATCCTTCACACAGGTCACCTCATCACTCATATACTCTTGAATGACTTAGTCTTCCAAACAACAGTATTCCATTCTCGCACTGTCTTCACACCAGTCTTCACATTGATTCAAGCAGCGACCACTTTACGGAGATATGATACTTAAAGAGTCCATGATCCAACTCAGGAACCAATTCACAATACTCAACAGTGATTGCCTCTACATGCAGGTAGCTTTCACAAAAAAGATTTCAGAGGTCCTCTCAATAGTAGTAGTGATTTATCTTCGTTGTTCTCCTTTGCTCAGGGAATATTTTTAGAGAATAGTCACATTACTCAGCAGCAAACAAGTGCAATGTAAATTCATGTCCTTGATCCACCGTCGGTGTTGATTCTGTCTGTCTAGTTGTTGTGGTTGGAGTGTCGCGGAAGAGGTTGCACCCGTTGATCTCCTTCTCGCAAATCAGTCATTTTCCATGGCAGATTCTTCTCCTTCCTTCGTTCTGTGGCCGTCTTTGGCTCCTCTCCACAAAATTCCTCTCGGAATTCCTCTCTCCATCTTTTCTCAAATCAACATCGATTATCCTTTATTCCATGACTTCGGCGTAGATGCTCTTTAACCAACGGATTCCACTCTTACAACACACGGATATGACTTCTCTTCTCACCCTTGTCACTACTCAGCCTCACGCCAAGCTCTGATACCAACTTGAAATTGGAGAATAACAAAGCAAGACGGTGAGGTATAATAATCCTCAATTTCGTCATAAAAAAAAAAAAAAACGAGAATTACGCTCTAAGTCTGTATAATAGATTTATAAAAAGGGGATTAATCCTTAATATTCAAAATCGCAATAGCATGTATGTTTAATTTCTTTTCCTAACATTACAGATTCAAAAATATAGTTTACCATACTCATTTAAGTTATACTTGTCTTCGTAAGTGGTTGAATATTAAAACTTTGTAGTAAAGCGGAAAGTGGGCATAGGCCTAGTGTTAGGTTTCCAGCCTCTTATTAAACGTCCACCCTCATACACGAGTACAAGCCTAAACTTCAAGCCCCAAGAACTTTAGAGACACAAGGAGAGGGGTCGAAATATTTTCTTTTAACGTTAGAGTTATTGGTTCTCCTTTGGATAAAGGTGACCACAGACTTCGAGGAATTCCTTGGAATTATCCTAATGACTGAATTCGTAACCCAATGATATATTTGGTTGGAAGTGAGCCCCCAAGGTGATAAATGATACATCATTTCAAGGCTTAACTAACTCCAACCACCGGCGCTAACTGAATTAGTGGTAAAAGGGTTCTGAGGAGATCCTTACTTGTCCTCTTAACTTATTAACTGTGACTAGATGTATTGACAGTCGAATTTAATTTTCTGTCGAGCCATTAATGGAGATGGGAAAATGAGAGTCACCTTATACCCTGGGAAAATGAGAGTCACCTTATACCCTCCTCCAACCTGAACGCTCCACTTCACTACTGTCACATGGTGCATTTCCTCGTTATACCCACCACATTAAATATGTGCGGGCTCGTGTTTTAGGGTAGCAACCATGATTCATTTTCATCCTTGTGCCCATCTACTCTGAGTTGAATACTGCGTTTCTTTTCCTCTATTTTTGACTCTACAGTGTATGGGCATGGTGGATTGGAGCATTCCCCATATTTCTCCTATTTCGGTATGTATCCATAATAATTTTTTTAGGGTAGGTTTTAGTCATTTTGGCTTATTGTTCTGCTATTATCTTGTTTATTGCCCATAGGCCCTTCTTTCCCTCCTCCTAGACTCGCCATTATTTTATTACTATTCTCGGTTAAGCTTCGTCGAAAATAAAATCGTATGTTTAAATGGGTTAGGGTCTTTTACATGACTGTATGTTGAGCCTATTTATTTTGATATTGGAACCTCTCTGGCAAGTTGTTTTCTATCCGGGTTTTGGAAAAATAGGGGTCCATACAAAATACTCTTTGATAACACATAAGACTCTGATTTTTTCCTTATTTGAGAGTCTCCCAGAAAGAATAGTAAATGGCCAAACCCTTAAGCATGGATTATACTCTAACTGAAGTTAAAGATGTTCGGTTGCGTTCTGCATGCCCCCTTGCTCTTTCCGAGTGTCTTACCAGGCATGCACATTTTGGTTTTTCGGCAACGTGTCAACCCCTGCATTTTCCTTAAAACTTATTTGCAGAGTGTTAGATAGTTCTACTGTTTCTTTATCTCTTTTGTAAGATGGTTCTTGAGTTTATGCTTTTATGTAGATTGGTCATGTTCGAGCTTTCTTGTATTGGTTCTTGGATTCTGTTATTATTTTGGTTATTCATTGATTCTTAACGCTAATGATGGGCCCCTTTGGTTTTGTGAGGGTACCCATCAGGGAGTTTGGGACTCCTCTTCCCCTCCCAGGTTTGGAGAAATACGTGGCTCCTGGCGATAGCGAAGGATAATCATATCCCTCTACTTAAGTTAAGTATTACTTTGGCGAACTCTCTTTCCTAATATTGCTCGATTCTTTTTTATTTTATTTACAGTTCTGTTGAACAAAATTTAAGGTATTTTCTCGCAACTCTGTGCAGGGGTTTCAACCATGCGAGGACACACGCGAGGAGATTTCGCCCCCCTTAATAGGTACTCAGGTTCCATTTTTCCCCTGTCGAAAAGGCCTAGACAGTTAACAGTTGAAGCATTCAATTAAGGAACCATATCTGTAATTGGTTCACTGTGTGTTAGCTTCGTTTCTCCTTCTCATTGTCGAGTTCCGAGAGTCGACTTTAAATTTGTATAATTACCCAAGGATTAAACCAATTTCTTACTGTGACTTGTATTAAGTATTATTCGAAGGTAAATTATGACTGAAATCTTTCCTATGCTAGAACTGTTTTCTCAACATTTTTGAAATGAAAAGGATTGTGGATCGTGTTTTATAGCCTTACTTCAATTCATTTTTGGCATCGTAGATCCTCGACATACCTATAAGCATGTTAGTAAATAAATCACCTGTGTTTTCTCTTGTAATATTTAACCTAGATCTGTAATAGTTTAGAGCTATCTTTCTGTTGTGTTCGATCCGAGTGTACTCCAAATTCTAGAACTAATTCTATGCCATCTATTATAATTATTTCTGAATGAACATTTACACATATAAATTCATAGCTTTAATCATAAGTTTTTGTTTGATACTTCGTAAACCCCTTATTGTGAAATTAGTAAGGCCTTTAAATCTGTAAAGTTAAAATGGATATAATACTTCTGAAATTCTTCTAGTTTCCTACAAATGTTTACACAGGTTTGAAAATCCACTACAGAAATGAACCCCATAGAGTCGTATGGCTCATGATGATCTTATGATGGGTAGAAGGTTTTCCAGGACTTGAAGTTTCAAAAATTTGCATGATGAATTTAATGCTTCCGTCAGAATAGCTCTATCATGGGCCTGACTAAAACACGGTAGTTTTTTTTGTAATATAGCTCAATGTCCACATTCAATTCTATTACCGCTACAGACGATATGTGTTGTTTATAACCTACACACTTGTATGTGGAACCTGTGATGACAATGGGTCACAAATATAGTAGTAATATAAGTCTATTCCTTTGATAGAATAGTCGATTGTCCAACATATGACCTATGGTACCATATAGATACAATCGTTCCTACAGTAGATAATAAACGATAGTCATATATATAAGTTGATATGTAACTTATATATAGACTTACTCAACTTCAAATATTTATGGATAAATATTCTGAACATTTCAGTTATAGGAATGAACGTACTCCTGTAAATAGATCTGATCTTTCCAGTTCAGGTTTTACATAGGTAATTATGCCCTAGAATTTTAACTTTTGAATGTAACCTCATTCAAAGGAACATATATCATCCATGAAAATTATTTCATCTTAATACCAACAGATGCATGATAACAGATACTCAAAATCATTCAAGCAAATAAGGAGCAATTTAACATATCTAAACCAATTCGGGGAATGAAAAAGGGAACAACCACGTTCCTCCCAACCGTAGAATAGGGTAGCCAAACTCACTTGCCCAATTCACCCCCTAGCTTGACCATGAATCCATGAGAGAGAACTTGGAAACTCCTCCTCAGAAATGTCCTTCAATTCCAGTAGATTCCTCTTGCCTCACACTCACTCAGTAGTGTTCATAAAAGCAAGTAAAAATCAATAGTCTCTTTCCCAGCATACTTGGCAGCATCCTGCCTCCTCACATATGCTATTTATCAATTTGCCTAGGTCCTTTTTCCATCCCTTGGAAATTTTCGCAACTTTCTAAATCCTTGATTCTCATGGGCTGCCAATGGCCAAATCATTGATTTTCCACTTGTAACAATCAGCCTAGAGGTAGTTCCAACATGTTCCCCACTCATGGAGTCATGGTCAGTTAGATTTAACATGGTTGTTCCATTTGTCCTCCTGAAATCAATATAAAATTTATTTTTTTCATACAAGTGTCATAGTCAATTTGTTAGTGGGGTCAAATTAGGTTTCTTCCCAACATCCATAATAATTAATTACAATTGTCAAATTTGAAATTCGGAATTGCCCTAAATGGAAAAAAAATTCCAAATTCAAATTTACTAAAAACAGAATAAATTTCCAGCAAATTTAAATTTCAAAAATATTTTTTTGGGGGGGGATGTCACATCCTTTCCCCCTTCAGTAAAACACTGTCCTCAGTGTTTGTCCCTTCCCCGGAACAAGATTGGATGAGATTTCTGCAAATCTCCCTCCAACTCCCAAGTGGCCTCCTTAAGACTAAAGTGCCTCAATTGCACCTTTACTTGAGCGACGGCTCTGTTACGAAGTGTTGTTTCTCTCCAGTCTAGATTGCGCAAGGGTTCAACCTGGAACTCACCTTCGGGTTCCACCTACACCAAGTTCTAATCAATCATATGAGTAGGATCATGAATATATTTTTTAACAAAGAAACGTAAAATACATTATGAATTATTAGATTAGCGGGAAGTGCAAGTTGGTATGCTACGGGTCCAATTTGAGCTAGTATCTTGAAGGGCCCAAAAAACTTGGGTACCATCTTGGCACAGTTCCCCAACTTCAGTGAGCTCTTATGTGCTTTGAACTTCAAATAAACATGGTCTCCCATTTGAAATTCCAAGTGTCTTCTTTTCTGATCTGCATAGCTCTTCTGGTTGTCCTGTGCTTCTTTCAAGTTCTGTTGTACCTTCCTTACCATGTTCTTCATTTCTTGGAGCATCTCTAGTCCAACCATGAGTTTGTCAGCCGGGTTATCCCAACTAATTGGAGTCGTACATTTTATGTCGTATAATACTTTGAAAGGGCTCAACTTAGCCAAAGTTTGGTACCCATTATTATATGAAAATTCTACCAAGTGCAGGTTGTCTTCCCACTTGCTCGGTTTTGTTCTTACGTACATGCAGAGCATATCCTCTACGATTTGGTTTTTTCTTTCGGTTTAGCCATCCATTTTTGGATGATAACTTGTACTGAAATTCATATTAGTATTTAGCCCTGCAAACATTTCCTTCCAAAAAGCAAATGTGAATTTTACATCTCTATATGAAATCACCATTTTAGGAATACCATGCAGTCTAAAAATTTCTTTCATGAATATTTCAGCAATGTTTATAGCTTTAAAAGTAGACTTTACAAGAATAAAGTGTACAGACTTACTGAGTTTATCGATTACAACCATGATAGAATCATTCTATTTTTGGGTTTTAGGAAAACCTATTATAAAGTCCAGCGATATGGTCTCCCATTTCCATTCTGGTACTAGTAATGGTTGTAATAGGTCGGCTGGATGCTGGTGCTCGGCCTTAACCTGCTGACAATCCTGGCACCTAGCCAAGTATTCTATTGTTTTTCCTTTCATACTAGGCCAGTAAAATAGTTTTCTAAGTGCGGTTATTTTTTTCTGGTAACTTGGATGGCCAGAATACGGTTTCTTATGTACTTCGTCCAAAAATGTTAATTTTAACTGTGTTGAATGAGGTATGTACAGTATGTTTTTAAATCGTAATAGTCATTTCTTGTTGATACTTAGATTAGGTTTATCTGAGTTTGCGGTACTGTTTTGTAATTCTTCCATCATCTTAGTGTAATTTCCGTCATTAATACCTGTCGTCCTTATCCTTTGTTCCAGGTCAGTTTCTGCCCTGTCGATATTTATCTCGAATAACCCATGGACTCTTCTGCTTAAAGCATCTGCTACTTTATTTTCCTTACCCTTGATATGTCTGACCTCGAAGTCGAACTCGCTCAACAAGGCTAGCCATATTGCTTGTCTTGCATTCAGGTCTGGTTGGTTAAACAGATATTTCACACCGCTATTATCTGTCAATAGTAGAAATTTTCTGCCCATTATGTAGTGTCACCACATTCTTAAGGCATGTATTACTGCTACCAATTCTAAGTCATGAGTGACATAATTTCGCTCGTGTTCTTTTAATTTTCGGGACTCATAACAAATAACGTATCCTTCCTGAGTTAGGACACCACCTAGTCCTTCTTTACTTGCATCAACACATACGGTGAAGTCTTTATCTAGGTCTGCTACCTTCAATATTGGTGTAGTTGTCAATAATTCCTTTAGTTTGCTGAAACTGCCTTGACACTTCTTTGACGAGTTAAATTTGGTCCCTTTCTTTTGTAATGACGTGATAGGGTAGGATATCTTGGAAAACCCTTCTATAAACCTGTGGTAATATCCAGTGATTCCCATGAATGACCAGATATCCTCTACATCCTTAGGTACTGTCCATTCCATAATGGCTTTTGTCTTCTCCGGGTCTACAGCAATGCCTTCTGCTGAAATTACATGTCCTAGATATTGTATTTCCTTTGGATAGAAGTCACACTTGTCAAATTTGGCATACAGTTTGTGTTTCCTCAACGTTTGCAGAACTATACTTAAGTATTCATCATGTTCTTCCTCTGTTTCTGAATAAACCAGAATATCGTCGATAAATACTACCACGAACTTGTCTAAGTATTGACTGAAAATACTGTTCATCAGCCACATAAATGTGGCTGGTGCATTAGTGAGTCCGAAAGTTATGACTATGAATTCATAGTGTCCATATCTTGTCCCAAAAGTTGTTTTGTTTATGTCCTTGTCCTTTATCCTAACTTTATGATAACCAGATCATAAATCCAATTTTGAAAAGATCTTGGCCCCACCTACTTGATCGAACAGATCATTTATTCTTGGTAAGGGGTATTTTTTCTTAATAGTCATTTTGTTCAGTTGTCTATAATCGATACATAGTCTTAGAGTACCATCTTTCTTTTTCACAAAGAGGACTGGTGCCCCCCATGGTGAGACACTTGGTCTAATATACTCTTTGTCCAACAATTCCTGTAATTGTATTTTTAATTCTATCAGTTCTGGTAGACTCATTCGGTATGGTGCCTTTGAGATAGGGGTTGAACTAGGTAGTAGGTCTATGGAGAAGTCTATTTTCCTTTTAGGAGGTAATTCTTGTATC
>SNQJ01S0045419.1:26199-43073 GCA_010110895.2 Picea sitchensis | reverse complement strand
TGGTGAGACACTTGGTCTAATATACTCTTTGTCCAACAATTCCTGTAATTGTATTTTTAATTCTATCAGTTCTGGTAGACTCATTCGGTATGGTGCCTTTGAGATAGGGGATGAACTAGGTAGTAGGTCTATGGAGAATTCTATTTCCCTTTTAGGAGGTAATTCTTGTATCTCATCTACAAACATGTCTCTGAATTCACGTAGGACAACGAAGTCTTCTAACTTTGGCTTATCTTCTTTTTCTAACAGATTTGTCACTTCGATGGCATAAACTTGACATCCCTTCCTCATACATTTCTTGAGTTTCATCGCTGAATTTTTTTTGACTGATATCGGTTTTGGTATACCTTGGGTTGGTCTAGCAGTGCCAAAATCGTCTTTACAGCTAAGTATATTTTTATAACAATCTAGTACGGCTTTGTGTTATTCCAACCAATCCATCCTGATAATCATATCATAAGATCCTAGTGGTAGGATGTTTAGATTTGTTCTTATCTATTGACCATCTAAGATGAACTCAAAGTCAGAAATAAAGTTAACTACATTCCTTTTAGTACCTGTTGCTATTTGTACAAGCCATGATTTTGTGTGCTGCAGTTTCTTAAGTTTATTTGACTCTACTACATCAGGGGTAATATAACTTAACGTAGCTCCATGGTGAATTAGAACAGAAATTCGAGTGTTATTGATTTTACCTTCAATTTCTACTACTGAAGACTGGTGGTCAGCTTGTCGACAATCTATGGCTGCATTTATCCAATGCAGGCTTCTACCCACGTCTCCCACCGTCTAGCCTTCCTACAGATTATGAACAGTAGTTCTATTTGCTGAAATTAAACGTGGACAGTTCCTCCTTAGATGAGGGTCTCCACATTCCCAACACTTTAATGGCTTGCGGGAGATGTCCCCAAACTTATTCGTTCATAGGCTTACCCGTTTACCATTGTTTTGTGTATTTGGATGATTGGAGTGAAAATCCTTTCTCGAAAAACTTTTTGCTGCATTCCGATAAGGAGTTGGCTGGTATCCCTTCTTCTGTTAGTTCATTCGATCTTGCTTCTTATCCTTCGAGGCTTTGGGAAACTCTACCCATTGTTTATACTGGTCATAACACATTTGTGCTTTCCTGAATACTTCACTCGGGGATTTGGGGTTATCAAACTCAATTCTGTCCCTGTAGGACTGCAGTAAAGAGCTTAAGAATCATTGGATTTTTACCTTATCCTCCCGGATGTATGGTACGAACCTTATCAATTTCAGAAATTTATTTATAAGGTCCTCCATCATCATTTGTTTGAGTCGTAACTCATAAAATTCTTTCGTCTTCCTTTCATAATAGCTTTCCAAAAGGTATTGTTTCTTGAAATACTTCTTAAAGTCAGACCATTCCATCCATTTCTCCTTTAGGCCCTTGGCCAATTTCAGGTCTTGCCACCAAATGTTGGCCTTCCCTTTCAGATTGTAGATGGCCATTCTAACTTTCATGTTGCTGGAATAATTGTAGATCTGGAAGTATTTTTTGATGTCCAACAACCATGCCTTAGCTTCTTCTCCCGTCTTGGATTCTCCATCAAAGGTAGTTGGTTTAATCTTTTTAAATTCTCCTTCAAGGTGGTCTACTTGTTTTCTTTTTTCTGTATGGTTTAGTTTTTTCTTCAGCTGAAGGTGTTCCTTCAGACGAACTCTCTCCTTTTTCTGTTTCCGGCCCAGAGTTCTTGGAGGCCCTTTTGCTGACCTCTTCGTCATGGTTATCATCCTTTGGAATTTTCTTGGTCACTATATAGCGCAGCAGGACTTCATTTATCTCTTGTTGTTCCTGTTGTGCTTTCTTCAATTTTTCATTGTCGACTTTAAAAATTTGCAGTTCTACAATAAGATTCCTCATCATTTCCAACACCTCCGTGGGTGAGCTTTCATCATTGTTTTGTCTTGTATCTCCAGGAGGTCTTTGTTGCGGATTTCCTTCCATCCTAATTTCTGCATCATCCTGAGCTGCCATAATTAATACAAAGCAGAAAGGGATTTTTGTTTGTAACCATAAGGTTTATTAGTTTTACATAGATCAGAATATATACTAAGCAACTAATATGGCCCTATTCTGGCCCAGTGTTGTAACTTTTTCTCTGATACCATATGCAATAATCCTCAATTTCATCATAAAAAAAAAATAGGAGAATTACACTCTAAGTCTGTATAATAGATTTATAAAAAGGGGATTAATCCTTAATATTCAAAATTGCAATACCCTGTGTGTTTAATTTATTTTCCTAACATTACAGATTCAAAACTAGTGTTTACCACACTCATTTAAGTTATACTCGTCTTCGTAAGTGGTCGAATATTAAAACTTTGTAGTAAAGTTGAAAGTGGGCATAGGCCTAGTGTTAGGTTTCCAGCCTCTTATTAAACATCCACCCTCATACACGAATACAAGCCTAAACTTCAAGACCCGAGAACTTTAGAGACACAAGGAAAGGGGTCAAAATATTTTATTTAATGTTAGAGTTATTGGTTTTGCTTGGGATAAAGGTGACCACGGACTTCGAGGAATTCCTTGGAATTATCCTATTGACTGAATTCATAACCCAATGATCTATTTGGTTGGAAGTGAGCCCCCAAGGTGGCAAATGATTCATCCTTTCCAGGCTTAACTAACGCCAACCACTGGCGCTAACTGAATTAGTGGTAAAAGGGTTCTTAAGAGATCCTTACTTGTCCTCTTAACTTATTAACTGTGACTAGATGTATTGACAGTTGAATTTAATTTTTTGTCCAGCCATTAATGGAGATGGGAAAATGAGAGTCACCCTGTACCCTCCTCCAAACCAAACGCTCCACTTCACTGTTGTCACATGGTGCATTTCCTCATTATACCCACCACATTCAATATGTGAGGGCTCATGTTTTAGGGTAGCATCCATGATTCATTTTCATCCTTGTGCCCATCTACTCTGAGTTGAATCCTCTGTTTTTTTTCCTCTGTTCTTGACTCTACAGTGTACGGGCATGGTGGATTGGAGAATTCCCCATATTTCTCCTATTTCGGTATGTATCCATAATAAAAAATTTACGGTAGGTTTTAGTCATTTTGGCTTACTATTCTGGTCTTATCTTGTTTATTCCCCATAGGCCCTTCTTTCCCTCCTCCTGGACTCACCATTCTTTTATTACTATTCTCGGTTAAGCTTCGTCGAAAAGAAAATCGTATGTTTAAATGGGTTAGGGTATTTTACATGCCTGTATGTTGAGCCTATTTATTTTGATAATGGAAACTCTCTCGCAAGTTGTTTTCTATCTGGGTTTTGGAAAAATAGGGGTCCATACAAAATACTCTTCGATAACACGTAAGACTGTGATTTTTTCCTTATTTGAGAGTCTCCTAGAAAGAATAGTAAATGGCCAAACCCTTAAGCAGGGATTATACTCTAACTGAAGTTAAAGATGTTTAGTTGCGTTCTGCTTGCCCCCTTTCTCTTTCTGAGTGTCTTACCTAGCATGTGCATTTGGGTTTTTGAGCACCGTGTTGACTACATTTAATTTCCTTAAAACTTATTTACAGAGTGTCAGATAGTTCTATTGTTTCTTTATCTCTTTTGTAAGATGGTTCTTGAGTTTATGCTTTTATGCAGATTGTTCATGTTCCAGCATTCGTGTATTGGTTCTTGGATTCTATTCTTGTTTTGGTTATTCATTGATTCTTAACGCTAATGATGGGCCCCTCCGGTTTTGCAAGGGTACCCATCAGGGAGTCTGGGACTCCTCTTCCCCTACCAGGTCTGGAGAAATACGTGGCTCCTAGCGATAGCAAAGGATAATCATATCCCTCTACTTAAGTTAAGTATTACTTTGGCGAACTCTCTTTCCTAATATTGCTAGATTCTTTTTTATTTTATTTACAGTTATGTTGAAAAAAATTTAAGGTATTTTCTCGCAACTCTGTGCAGGGGTTTCGACCACGCGAGGACACATGCTCGAAGATTTCACCCCCCTTAATAGGTACTCGAGTTCCATTTTTCCCCTGCTGAAAAGGCCTAGACAGTTAAGGGTAGAAGCATTCAATTAAGGAACCATATATGTAATTGGTTCACTGTGTGTTAGCTTCGTTTCTCCTTTTCACTGTCGAGTTTCGAGAGTCGACTTTAAATTTGTATAATTACCCAAGGATTAAACCAATTTCTTATTGTGACTTGCATTAAGTATTATTCGAAGGTAAATTATGACTGAAATCTTTCCTATGCTAGAACTATTTTCTCAACATTTCTGAAATGAAAAGGATTGTGGATTGTGGTTTATATCGTTACTTCAATTCATTTTTGGCATCGTAGATCCTCGGCATACCTATAAGCGTGTTAGTAAATAAATCACCTATGTTTTCTCTTGTAATGTTTAACCTAGATCTTTAATATTTTAGACCTATCTTTCTGTTGTGTTCGATCTGAGTGTACTCCAAATTCTGGAACTAATTCTATGTCATCTATTATAATGCTTTATGAATGAACATTTACACATATAAATTCATAGTTGTAGTCATAAGTTTTTGTTTGATACTTCGTAAACCCCTTATTGTGAAATTAATAAGGCCTTTAAATCTGTACAGTTAAAATGGATATAATACTTCTAAAATTCTTCCAGTTTCCTACAAATGTTTACAGAGGTTTGAAAATCCACTACAGAAATTAACCCCTTAGAGTCGTATGGCTCATGATGATCTTATGATGGGTAGAAGGTTTTTCTGGACTTGAAGTTTCAAAAATTTACATGATGAATTTAATGCTTCGGGCAGAATAGCTCTATCCTGGGCCTGACTAAAACACAGTAGGTTTTTTTGTGATATAGCTCACTGTCCACATTCAATTCTATTACCACTAGAAACGATATGTGTTTTTTATAACCTACACACTTGTATTTGGAACCTGTGATGACAATGGGTCACAAATATAGTAGTAATATAAGTCTATTCCTTTAATAGAATAGTTGATTGTCTAACATATGACCTATGGGACCATATAGATACAATCATTCCTACAGCAGATAATAAACGGTAATCATATATATAAGTTGATATGTAAATTATATACAAACTTACTCAACTTCAAATATTTATAGATAAATCTTCCGAACATTTCAATTACAGGAATGAGTGTACTCCTGTAGATAGATTTTCTCTTTTCAGTTCAGGTTTTACATAGGTAATTATGCCCTAGAATTCTAACTTTTGACTGTAACCTCATTCAAAGGAACATATATCATCCATGAAAATTATTTCATCTTAATACCAACAGATGCATAATAATAGATACCCAAAATCATTCAAGCAAATAAAGAGGAATTTAACATATCTGAACCAATTCAAGTAATGACAAAGGAAACGGCCACATTCCTCCCAACCATAGAATAGGGAAGCCAAACTCACTTGCCCAATTCACCTCCTAACCTAACCATGAATCCATGAGAGAGAACTTGGAAACTCCTCCTCAGCAATGTCCTTCAATTCCAGTAGATTCCTCTTGCCTCACACTCACTCAGTAGTGTTCATAATAGCAAGTAAAAATCAATAGTCTCTTTCCCAGCATACTTGGCAGCATCCTGCCTCCTCACATATGCTATTTATCAATTTGCCTAGGTCCTTTTTCCATCCCTTGGGAATTTTCGCAACTTTCTAAATCCCTGATTTTCAGGGGTTGCCAATGGACAAATCATTGATTTTCCACTTCTAACAATCATCCTAGAGGTAGTTCCTGTTGGATTACTTAGAGGGGGCATGAATCAGTAATAGCTTAATGATAATCCTTTTTCTTCAAATGTTATATCAATGTAGAATTATTATCCAATAATGAGTAGTAAGAAATAAACAATCACAGATATACACAGTACACCAGTGTTTTACATGGTAACCCAAATTGGGAGAAAACCATGGAATCATTTTTCTTATATGTCTTGAAGAATTACATTCATTGGAAGTGCCAACTTCCTTTGTTTTCCAGCTGCAACTAGAAGGAGACTCCAACCCCCTAGTTTCTCAGGATACAACCTGAGGGAAGCTCCAACTCCCCAATTCTCTGGCTACAACCAGAAGGAGGCTACAACCCCTAATGTTCTCCAGCTAAAACCAGAAGGTGTCTACGACCACCTGTCCTTGCTCCGTCCTGCCACCCTGAAGTAGAAGTAGAATGATGGAACCATTGTCACACTATCACTGTGAGATATATCGTTGTAAACCTGTACAAATAAATATGAACCATGCATCAACCTGTACCTCAACCTGTAATCAACCTGTACCACTAAATAAATATGGAACCATGCATCAACCTCAGCATTTCAACTGTAATCAACTCAGACCATAAACAAGTGCATCAACCATGCACCAACTTTGTAATCAACATGTACCATAAACAAGTGTATCCAACCATGTAAATGGCATGTACCAACTATGTGTTAACTAGTCAACTATGACTCATAACATGTACCAACATCATCAACTATACACCTCATGTATGTGCTACAACTCATCAACTACTTGTGTCAACTATGTACTAACATGTACCACAACCAAAAATCCCTCACCAATTTCATCATCCAAATCTGATTTATAGATTCAGAATACACCGTGTATATGATCACATTCTTGCAACCTTCCTTAACTTTTTAAAACAAGAGACTAGCATTTTCATCAAACTTTTCTTTAGTCTCACATGCCTAGTTTTGGATTAGTCAACCCTAACTTGAAGTGATCATAACTTTGAACTTGTAATGTATATAAAGATATGAAATTGATACACAATACTCTTTAGTGTGTTTTATGAAATTCCTCCAAGTTTCACTACTTGGAACCTCTCTAAAAGGAGTTATAGCAAAATGACATACCTGGTTGAATTTTTGGCTTATTCTAGAGAGCGACGTTGTACAACATGCGTCTCAATAATTTTAACCATTTGATGAATTGATATGAAAATGTTACACAACATACTATAGACTCCACTCCCAACTAAAAAATTGTCTCAATTAAATTTGGATCTCATATGAATAAGTTATGATGTTTTACCCAAAAACTGATTTTACTTTGTTTCAGGATCACACAAACCCTATATTTTCCATGTAGTAAAACTCCCAAAATACAATGACCCACAAGATGAATGTTTTACCACAGATACTTGGATATGTTTTCACTTGCATAGCAATTTGTGTATCTGAACCATTATAGAAAAAAAGGAGGCGAAAATGGTGAGATGACCAGAAATAACATACCTTAGAAAGCACCATCAAAAGAATTTATCCTTCCTGTATTTCGGCCTTCTCCTTTTTCTACCTCTCCTCGGAATTTCGGCTAGATATCATTTGTACTCCCCAGAAACCTATATATATTCAATATTTTCAAGTGTGATTCAAAATGAGAGAGCCTTGCCTCATTTATACTTCCAAGTAGCTTCCTAAAACATCTTCAGGTCACTTGGCCCACTTTCTTTATTTTAGGTTGGGTCCACTTTAATTTCTCCATTAAATTTATTATTGAAATAATTTATTTTGTATTCACTTGAATTATAATACACTCATCACTTCCACTTTTATTATTTACCTTTAAAATATTTTAAACCACTTTGATTATTTTGACCTTTGGGGCTTCTAGAGGACAAATGAGGGTCCTCCAACTTCAGAAGGCCATAACTCTCAAATCCCAGTGAGGAGTTATGTGATGTTCTAAGTATACCACCGTAAATGCCATGACATAATATCTATATAGAATAGTATTATCTGAAAATATATCATAACTCATACTGTTACCCATCAAACAAACTTGGGTCCATTACCCAAACCTGGGGTCTCCAACTTCTCATGGCCATAACTCTCTAACCGTGAGGAATTATGTGACATTCCATATACCACCAAAAATGAAATGAAAAGAACTATCCATTTAGGATATTTTCCCTAACAAAATCACTCTCCTTCATCTCATTATTACACAATTAAGCATGGGTTCTCTTACTCCACAAAGCATCTTCCCATGAGGGCTTTCACCATAAGGGGACCACTTTGGAGTTCATCCATATTTACTTCTTATCAACAATGAAAAAATAATAATGAGTCATATTTACATCAAACAATATTCGTTCCATTACCCAAACCTTTGTGCTACGGGGATTTCTTCAAGGGTTGACATCAATGACAACCAACCTTAATCAACAGTTCCAACATGTTCCCCACTCATGGAGTCATGGTCAGTTAGATTTAACATGGTTGTTCCATTTTTCCTCCTGAAATCAATATAAAATATTATGTTTTCATACAAGTGTCATAGTCAATTTGTTAGTTGGGTCAAATCAGGTCTCTTCCCAACAGTCATAATAATTAATTACAATTGTCAAATTTGAAATTCAGAATTTCCCTAAATGGAAAAAAATTTCCAAATTTGAATTTACTAAAAACAGAATAAATTTCTAGCAAATTTAAATTTAAAAAATACTTTATTTTTTTGGGGATGTCACATGCTTTCTCCCTTCAGTAAAACACTGTCCTGAGTGTTCATCCCTTCCCTAGAACAAGATTGGATGAGATTTCCGCAAATCTCCCTCCAGCTCCCAAGTGGCCTCATCAGGACTAAAGTGCCTCCATTGCACCTTTACCTGAGCGACAGCTCTGTTCCAAAGTGCTATTTCTCTCCATTCCAAAATGCGCAAGGGTTCCACTTGAAACTCACCTTCGTGTTCCACTTGCACCAAGTTCGAATCAATCATATGAGTAGGGTCATGAATATATTTTTTAACAAAGAAACGTGAAATACATTATGAATTATTAGATTAGCGGGAAGTGCAAGTTGGTATGCTATGAGTGTAATTCGAGCTAGTATCTTGAAGGGCCCACAAAAACTGGGTGCCAGCTTAGCACAATTCCCCAAATTCAATGAGCTCTTTCGTGATTTGACCTTCAAATAAACATGGTCTCCCACTTGAAATTCCAAGTGTCTTCTTTTCTGATCCACGTAGCTCTTCTGTCTGTCTTGTGCTTCTTTCAAGTTCCGTTGTACCTTCCTTACCATGTTCTCCATTTCTTGGAGCATCTCTGGTCCAACCATGAGTCTGTCAGCCGAGTTATCCCAACTAATTGGAGTCATACATTTTCTCCCATATAATACTTCGAAAGGGCTCAACTTAGCCCAAGTTTGGTATCCATTATTATATGAAAATTCTACCAAGTGCAGGTAGTCTTCCCACTTGCTCAGTTTTGTTCTTACGTACATGTGGAGCATATCCTCTACGATTTGGTTTGTTCTTTCGGATTGTCCATTTGTTTGTGGATAATAACTTGTACTGAAATTCAGAGTAGTATTTAGCCCTGCAAACAGTTCATTCCAAAAAGTGGATGTGAATTTTATGTCTCTATCTGAAATCGCCATTTTAGGAATACCATGCAGTCTAAGAATTTCTTTCATGAATATTTCAGCAATGTTTATAGCTTTAAAAGTAGACTTTACAGGAATAAAGTGTGCAGACTTACTGAGTTTATCGATTACAACCATGATAGAGTCATTATGTTTATGGGTTTTAGGCAAACCTGTTATAAAGTCCAGCGATATGGTCTCCCATTTCCATTCTGGTACTGGTAATGGTTGTAATAGGCAGGCTGGATGCTGGTGCTCAGCCTTAAACACCTGACAATCCTGGCACCTAGCTAAGTATTCTGTTGTTTTGCCTTTCATATTAGGCCAGTAAAATAGTTTTCTAAGTGCGGTTATTGTTTTCTGGTAACCTGGATGGCCAGAATATAGTTTCTTATGTACTTCATCCAAAAATGTTAATTTTAACTGTGCTGAATCAGTATGTACAGTCTGTTTTTAAATCGTAATAGTCATTTCTTGTCGATACTTAGATTAGGTTTATCTGAGTTTGCAGTACTGTTTTGTAATTATGCCATCATCTTAGTGTAATTTCCGTTGTTAATACCTGTCGTCCTTATCCTTTGTTCCTGATCAGTTTCTGCCCTGTCGATATTTATCTCGAATAACCCATGGACTCTTCTGCTTAAAGCGTCTACTACTTTATTTTCCTTACCCTTAATATGTCTGACCTCAAAGTTGAACTCGCTCAAGAAGGATAGCCATTTTTCTTGTCTTGCATTCAGGTATGATTGGTTAAATAGATATTTCACCCCACTATTATCCGTCAATAGTAGAAATGTTCTGCCCACTATGTAGTGTCACCACATTCTTAAGGTGTGTGTTACTGCTTTCAATTCTAAGTCATGAGTGACATAATTTCGTTCGTGTTCTTTTAATTTACGGGACTCATAACAAATAACGTATCCTTCCTGAGTTAGGACACCACCTAGTCCTTCTTTACTTGCATCAACACATACGGTGAAGTCTTATCTGGGTCTGCTACCTTCAATATGGGTGCAGTTGTCAATAATTCCTTTAGTTTGTTGAAACTGCCTTGACACTTCTTTGACGAGTTAAATTTGGTCCCTTTCTTTTGTAATGACGTGATAGGGTAGGCTATCTTGGAAAACCCTTCTATAAACCTGCGGTAATATCCGGTGATTCCCATGAATGACCGGATATCCACTACATCCTTAGGTATCGGCCATTCCATAATGGCTTTTGTCTTCTCTGAGTCTATGACAATGCCTTCTGCTGAAATTACATGTCCTAGATATTGTATTTCTTTTTTATAGAAGTCACACTTGTCAAATTTGGCGTACAGTTTGTGTTTCCTCAACGTTTGCAGAACTATACTTAAGTGTTCATCATGTTCTTTCTTTGTTTTTGAATAGACTAGAATATCGTCGATAAATACTACCACGAACTTGTCTAAGTACTGAATGAAAATACTGTTCATCAGCCACATAAATGTGGCTAGTGCGTTAGTGAGTCCAAAAGATATGACTATGAATTCGTAGTGTCCATATCTTGTCTGAAAAGTTATTTTGTTTATGTCCTCATCCTTTATCCTAACTTGATGATAACCGGATTGTAAATCCAATTTTGAAAAGATCTTGGCCGCACCTACTTGATCGAACAAATAATTTATTCTTGGGAAGGGGTATTTGTTCTTAATAGTCATTTTGTTCAGTTTCCTATAATTGATACATAGTCTTAGAGTACCGTCTTTATTTTTCACAAAGAGGACTGGTGCCCCCCATGGTGAGACACTCGGTCTGATATACTCTTTGTCCAACAATTCCTGTAATTGTATTTTTAATTCTGACAGTTCTAGTAGACTCATTCGGTATGGTGCCTTTGAGATAGGGACTGAACCAGGTAGTAGGTCTATGGAGAAGTCTATTTCCCTTTTAGGAGGTAATTCTGGTATCTCATCCACAAACATCTCTCTCAATTCATGTAGGACAGTGAAGTCTTCTAACTTTGGCTTATCTTCTTTTTCTAACAGATTCGTCACTTCGATGGCATAAACTTGACATCCCTTCCTCATACATTTCTTGAGTTGCATCCCTGAAACTTGTCTGACTGATACCAGTTTTGGTATACCTTGGGTTGTTCTAGCAGTGCCAAAATCGTCTTTATA
Source organism: Picea sitchensis (assembly GCA_010110895.2). Lineage (NCBI taxonomy): Eukaryota > Viridiplantae > Streptophyta > Pinopsida > Pinales > Pinaceae > Picea > Picea sitchensis. Next base: position 31,557 of record SNQJ01S0045419.1, on the reverse strand, counting down.
GCTAAGTATCTATGTATAACAATCTAGTACGGATTTGTGTTGTTCCAACCAATCCATCCTGATAATCATATCGTACGATCCTAGTGGTAGGATGTTCAAATTTGTTCTGATATATTGACCATCTAAGATGAACTCAAAGTCAGAAATAAAGTCAACTACTTTCCTTTTAGTAATTGTTGCTAGTTGTACAAGCCATGATTTTGCGTGCTTCAGTTTCTTAAGTTTATTTAACTCTACTACATCGTGGGTAATATAACTTAACGTAGCTCCAGATTCAATTAGAATAGAAATTCAAGTGTTATTGATTTTACCTTCGATTTCTACTACTGATGATTGGTGGTCAGCTTTTCGACCATCTATGGTTGCATTTATCCAAGGTAGGCTTCTACCCACATCTCCCATGACCGTCGAGGCTTCCTGCAGATTATGAACAGTAGTTATGTTTGTTGAAATTAAAGATGGACAATTCCTCCTTAGATGAGGGTCTCCACATTCCCAACACTTTAAAGGCTCGCGGGAGCTGTCCCCAAACTTATTCGTTCCAAGGATTACTGGTTTACCGTTGTTTTCCATATTTGGATGATTGGAGTGAAAATCCTTTCTCGGAAAACTTTTTGCTGCATTCCGATAAGGAGTTGGCTGGTATCCCTTCTTCTATTGGTTCATTCGATCTTGCTTCTTATCCTTCGAGGCTTTGGGAAACTCTACCCATTGTTGATACTGGTCATAGCACATTCGTGCTTTCCTGAATACTTCACTCAAGGATTTGGGGTTATCAAACTCAATTCTGTCCCTGTAGGACTGCGGTAAACAACTTAAGAATCATTGGATTTTTACCTTATCCTCCTCGATGTATGGTACGAACCTTATTAGTTCCAGAAATTTATTTATAAGGTCCTCCATCATCATTTGTCTGAGTCGTAACTCATAAAATTCTTTTGTCTTCCTTTCATAATAGCTTTCCAAAAGGTAATGTTTCTTGAAATACTTCTTAAAGTCAGACCATTCCATCTGTTTCTCCTTTAGGCCCTTGGCCAATTTCAGGTCTTGCCACCAAATGTTGGCCTTCCCTTTCAGATTGTAGATGGCCATTCTGACTTTCATGTTCCTGGAATAATTGTAGATCTTGAAGTATTTTTTGATGTCCAACAACCATGCCTCAACTTCTTCTCCCGTCTTGGATTCTCCGTCAAAGGTAGTTGGTTTAATCTTTTTAAATTCTCCTTCAAGGTGGTCTACTTGTTTTCTTTTTTTGTCTGGTTTAGTTTTGTCTTCAGCTGAAGGTGTTCCTTCAGATGAACTGTCTCCTTTTTCTATTTTTGGCCTAGAGTTCTTGGAGGCCTTTTTGCTGACCTCTTCATCATGGTTATCATCCTTTCGACTTTTCTTGGTCACTGTACTGCGCAGCAGGACTTCATTTATCTCTTGTTGTTCCTACTGTGCTTTCTTCAATTTTTCATTGTCAGCTTTAAAAATCTGCAGTTCTACAATAAGATTCCTCATTGTTTCCAACACCTCTGTGGGTGAGCTTCCGTCACTATTCTATATTGTATCTCCAGGAGGTCTTTGCTGCGGATTTCCTTCCATCCTAATTTCTTCATCGTCCTGAGCTGCCATAATTAATGCAAAGCAGAAAGGGATTTTTGTTTGTAACCATAAGGTTTATTAGTTTTACATAAATCAGAATATATTCTAAGCAACTAATATGGCCCTGTTCAGGCCCAGTTTTGTAACTTTGTCTCTGATACCATATGTAATAATCCTCAATTTCATCATAAAAAATAAAAATAAAAAATTAGGAGAATTACACTCTAAGTCTATATAATAGATTTATAAAAAGGGGATTAATCCTTAATATTCAAAATCCCAATACCCTGTGTATTTAATTTCTTTTCCTAACATTACAGATCCAAAACTAGTGTTTACCATACTCATTTAAGTTATACTCGTCTTCGTAAGTGGTCGAATATTAAAAATTTGTAGTAAAGTGGAAAGTGGGCATAGGCCTAGTGTTAGGATTCCATCCTCTTATTAAACATCCACCCTCATACACGAGTACAAGCCTAAACTTCAATCCCCGAGAACTTTAGAGACACAAGGAAAGGGGTCAAAATATTTCCTTTAACGTTAGAGTTATTGGTTTTTCTTTGGATAAAGGTGACCAAGGACTTCGAGGAATTCCTTGGAATTATCCTATTGACTGAATTCATAACCCAATGATCTATTTGGTTGGAAGCGAGCCCCCAAGGTGGCAGATGATTCATCCTTTCTGGGCTTAACTAACTCCAACCACCAGGGCTAACTAAATTAGTCGTAAAAGGGTTCTGAGGAGATCCTTACTTGTCCTCTTAACTTATTAACTGTGACTAGATGTATTGACAGTCGAATTTAATTTTTTGTCTAGCCATTAATGGGGATGGGAAAACGAGAGTCACCCTGTACCCTCCTCCAACCTGAACGCCCCACTTCACTATTTTCACATGGTACATTTCCTCGTTATACCCACCACATTCAATATGCGTGGGCTCGTGTTTTAGGGTAGCAGCCATGAGTCATTTTCATCCTTGTGCCCATCTACTCTGAGTTGAATCCTGTCTTTTTTTTCCTCTGTTCTTGACTCTACAGTGTATGGGCATGGTAGCTTGGAGCATTCCCCATATTTCTCTTGTTTCGGTATGTATCCATAATAAATTTTTTACCATAGGTTTTAGTCATTTCGGATTATTGTTCTGCTATTATCTTGTTTATTGCCCATAGGCCCTTCTTTCCCTCCTCCTAGACTCACCATTCTTTTATTACTATTCTCGGTTAAGCTTCGTCAAAAAGAAAATCGTATGTTTAAATGGGTTAGGATCTTTTACATGCCTGTCTATTGATCCTTTTTATTTTGATATTGGAACCTCTCTGGCAAGTTGTTTTCTATCCGGGTTTTGGAAAAATAGGGGTCCATACAAAATACTCTTTGATAACACATAAGACTCTGATTTTTTCCTTATTTGAGAGTCTCCCAGAAAGAATAGTAAATGGCCAAACCCTTAAGTAGGGATTATACTCTAACTGAAGTTAAAGATGTTCGGTTGCGTTCTACGTGCCCCCTTTCTCTTTTCGAGTGTCTTATCAGGCATGCACGTTTTGGTTTTTGGGCAACGTGTCAACCCCCTTCATTTTCCTTAAAACTTATTTGCAGAGTGTTAGATAGTTCTATTGTTTCTTTATCTCTTTTGTAAAATGGTTCTTGAGTTTATGCTTTTATGTAGATTGGTCATGTTCCAGCATTCTTGTATTGGTTCTTGGATTCTGTTCTTGTTTTGGTTATTCATTGATTCTTAACGTTAATGATGGGCCCCTTTGGTTTTGCGAGGGTACCCATCAGGGAGTTTGGGACTCCTCTTCCCCTCCCAGGTCTGGAGAAATACGTGGCTCCTGGCGATAGTGAAGGATAATTATATCCCTCTACTTAAGTTAAGTATTACTTTGGCGAACTCTCTTTCCTAATATTGCTCGATTCTTTTTTATTTTATTTACAGTTCTGTTGAACAAAATTTAAGGTATTTTCTCTCAACTATGTGCAGGGGTTTTGACCACGTGAAGACACACGCGAGGCGATTTCACCCCCCTTAATAGGTAATCGGGTTCCATTTTTCCCCTACCGAAAAGGCCTAGACAGTTAAGGGTAGAAGCATTCAATTAAGGAACCATATTTGTAATTGGTTTGCTATGTGTTAGCTTCGCTTCTCCTTCTCATTGTCAAGTTTCGAGAGTCGACTTTAAATTTGTATAATTACCCAAGGAATCAACCGATTTCTTACTCTGACTTGTATTAAGTATTATTCGAAGGTAAATTATGACTAAAATCTTTCCTATGCTAGAATTGTTTTCTCAACATTTCTAAAATGAAAAGGATTGTGGATCATGTTTTATAGCCTTACTTCAATTCGTTTTTGGCATCGTAGATCCTCAACATACCTATAACCATGTTAGTAACTAAATCACCTATGTTTTCTCTTGTAATGTTTAACCTGGATCTGTAATAGTTTAGACCTATCTTTCTATTGTGTTTGATCCGAGTGTACTCCAAATTCTAGAACTAATTCTATGCCATCTATTATAGTGATTTTTGAATGAACATTTACACATATAAATTCATAGCTATAGTCATAAGTTTTTGTTTGATACTTTGTAAACCCCTTATTGTGAAATCAATAATGCCTTTAAATCTGTATATTTAAAATGGATATAATACTTATGAAATTCTTCTAGTTTCCTACAAATGTTTACAGAGGTTTGAAAATCCACTACAAAAATGAACCCCTTAGAGTCGTATGGCTCATGATGATCTTATGACGGGTAGAAGGTTTTACAGTACTTGAAGTTTTAAAAATTTGCATGGATAATTTAAATCTTTGGGCAGAATAGCTCTATCCTGGGCCTGACTAAAACACAATAGTTTTTTTTGTAATATAGCTCTCTGTCCACATTCAATTCTATTACTGCTACAGACAATATGTGTTTTTTATAACTTGCACACTTGTATGTGGAACCTGTGATGAAAATGGGTCACAAATATAGTAGTAATATAAGTCTATTCCTTTAATAGAATAGTTGATTGTCCAACATATAACCTATGGGACCATATAGATAGAATTGTTCCTACAGCAGATAATAAAAGGTAATCATATATATAAGTTGATATGTAACTTATATACAGACTTACTCAACTTCAAATATTTATGGATAAATATTCCAAACATTTCAGTTACAGGAATGAACGTACTCTTGTAGATAGATCTGATCTTTCCAGTTCAGGTTTTACACAGGTAATTATGCCCTAGAATTTTAACTTTTGACTGTAACCTCATTCAAAGGAACATATATCATCCATGAAAATTATTTCAGCTTAATACCAATAGATGCATAATAACAGATACCCAAAATCATTCAAGCAAATAAGGAGGAATTTAACATATCTGAACCAATTCGGGGAATGACAAAGGGAACAACCACGTTCCTCCCAACCGTAGAATAGGGCAGCCAAACTCATTTGCCCAATTCACCCCCTAGCCTGACCATGAATCCATGAGAGCGAACTTGGAAACTCCTCCTCAGCAATGTCCTTTAATCCCAGTAGATTCCTCTTGCCTCACACTCACTCAGTAGTGTTCATAACAACAAGTAAAATTCAATAGTCTCTTTCCCAGCATACTTGGAAGCATCCTGCCTCCTCACATATGCTATTTATCAATTTGCCTAGGTCCTTTTTCCCTCCCTTGGGAATTTTTGCAGCTTTCTAAATTCAGTATCATTGATTAGAAATCCATTACATATATAGTTGTAGAGCAACAAAGTGACTTTAGAACA
>SNQJ01S0045419.1:13289-23461 GCA_010110895.2 Picea sitchensis | reverse complement strand
GAAGACTTCTCAAAAATGATATATAAACCTCAATACGTATTAAATAGTGTTTCAAGATGTCATAAAAATATTTAGATACGCACCTTGGGATTTTTATATCTCTATCAATGTGAATTGGGTTTAAGGTAACTCAATGTTTATTATAGTATTTAAGAGTTCATAAACCTTGAAGTTCATCCCTCAAGATTTTGTTATCCTTTTGATAAGTAATAATTCATGGACATATATTTGTTTATTTAATATAGTTATTTTTGCATGGTAATAATTATCAATTGTATGGCATGGAGAGTAAAGGCAAAGAGAATGTGTTCAAGAAGGTGTTGGCTAGTGAAAGAGGTCGATTTTGAAAGCTGGGTTTCGACACAAGAAGGCATAGAAGTTTTGAACAAATTACAGAAATCTTAGACAGGGTGTAAGAACTATTTTATTTAGAAATTCGAGCCATGGGAGAGTTCGCGGCACTCTAAGGAAACCCTAGCCCCATTTTGGTGCAGACTGTTGTAGACCAGATGCAGAACACCTGGGCGACAATTTTTCAGCAATGAGAGAAGGCCAATCGACGCCTACTGACACGCTGGAATGGGCACCAAAGAGGGGGGGCAACCCCCCTCATACCGCAATATCACCACCAACAACCACTCTGGCACTAGAGCGAAATGCCCCGCACTTGAGCCGCCCCTGCAGGTACGCGAACAGCTTTTGGCCAGAGAATAAGGCCTCATGAAGGAAATGGAGACAGAAGCGGGAACCTCCCATCCAAAGGAACCTCGAGGATGGGATCTGGGCAAATGAATTCCACAAATGGAGAAAACACCGTGATACATAATTAGCTCAACTAGAGTAGGAGAACAAACACAATTCATGAGAGAGCATACCCTTATTGGAAATTTCCTGGGACTCTGGCCAACATAGAGGGATCTCAACAAATGGATCAAGCACTTTTGGAACCCCAAGGGGGACTATGAGGTTCAACTCAGCTCCAAAGGCTTCTTCACAATCATTCTATACAATCTAGAAGACAAGGACAGGAAATTTGAGAATGGGTCGTACTTCTACAACTCAGCAGGGCTATTCCTACATTTCTGGGCTGAAAGATTTAGCCCAGACAAAGAATACTTCACCATGGCCCCTGTATGGATCTGCCTATATTCCTTACCACAAGAGTTCTGGTTGGAGGAGATTCTAATGGGCATAGGGAACACTCTAGGATAGTATGTCAAGGCTTCATAGGCCACAAGGCAGCGAATATATACTTCATACGCTAGGATCTGTGTCTACATGAACATCTCCAAGGCACTCCCTAGAGCGGTGAATCTTGAATACCAAGATGAGGACTGGCAACAAACTCTGGATTATGAGCACATTCCCTTTCACTGTAGGATATGTCATGAGCACGGCCACCTCTTCAGAGACTGCCCCCTAATCAAACTAGCCCCCAAAGCAAATGACACCACACAGAAAGATGGCTTCACCATGGTTGCAGCAAAAAAGAGAAACCCACCAAGGAGGCAAATCCCAGACCCCAGACAAAACATCGCAACCAAAAACTCTTATGAGATTCTGAATTAGTTTTTAGAAGATGAGGAAATCCAAGACCCACCCAAGGATTCGCAACAGGCTCAAGAAGACACCCAAATCCTTCCCCCCCTCTCCAAAATCATGAAACCTACACAGAAGAAAGAGGAGACGGGGATGGGGATACTCCAATGCAGCTGGACGACAGAGATCTAGTAGGCATAGATCTAGAAAATCTCGAGGAGGCCCTGAATCAAAATGACTTGCAGACCCTTCCTGAAGAACAACTATGCAAGGTACATAAAGTATTTCTTAACTCCTCAAAAGGATCCACAGCACACTTGGGTATAGCCATGGACACAAGCTCATGCTCGAAGAGAGTCCTCCGCGAGAATAAAAGACGAGGGCGAAAAACAACGCAACAACTGATCAAGGAGGCAGGCAATCTCATGATAAATTCAGGTCAGATTCACAAGCTTTCAAAGGGATACCTCCACACAACACCACCCTCTTAATGATGAATATCATCACCTGGAACATTAGAGGACTCAATGGTAGATACAAACAAAGGATCCTTCGAGATTGTATCAAGGCAGAAAATCTAGACATTCTAATGTTATAGGAAACCAAATGCACGCGAACAAAAGTTGAAACCATATTTTAGCGTATCTGGCAAGAATGAAACTCCATTTCAACAGACTCCACAAGAGCCTTAGGAGGCCTTGCTATCCTATGGAACCCATCCAATATCATTATTAGCAAACCCTTTTCAACTGTAGGTACAATAACGACCCACTTCGAGGTTATTGGCTCGAATCAGGAAGGAGCCATCATTAATGTCTACGGTCCCCACAGACATCAGGAAAAATAAAAACTCATGGAGTGGATCGAACTAATCAAGACTCTGGTGACAACTCAAAACTAGATCTTAGGAGGCGACTTCAATATGATCCTGTCGCTGGAGGAAAAAACAGACAGCACCAAGAAACTAGAGCAAGACAGTGGTAAGTTCAAAACTCTCAGTGATCATCTAAAGTTAGTCGATATAGAAAATAGCAATGGCACTTTCACCTGGTCCAATCATAGATCAGGAAATCAACACATTGCATGTCGACTGGACCGCTTCCTAGTCACTGAGGAACTAATGGAGACAGGCTCTTATCTGGAAAGTCTTATTCTACCAAAAGTCAGCTTAGACCACTGGCCTCTTGCTCTCAATCTAGACACAGGAGAGACACCCAAGTATAAGCCCTTTCGCTTCGAAAATTTTTGGCTCTCACACCCGGATTTTCAGCAGCTAGCCAAATCCTGGTGGGCATAGGCGGAAATAGACCATGGCTCCAGCATGTACAAATTCCAACATCACCTCAAAAACTTTAAGCAATCGTTGAAACAATGGAACAATAACAACTTTGGTAATATACTTCAAAGCATACAAAACATAGAATGCAAGATGGCAGAGATACAAAAAACCTTCATTTCCGGATCCAGAACCACTGAACTAATGAGAGAGGAGGCGAATCTCCAAGAACAATTAGAAGAGAGAAGAAAACAAGAGGAAATTCTATGGAAGAAAAAATCCAGAGTACAATGGATCAAGGAAGGGGAAAAGAATACAAAATTCTTTCATAGAGCTATGATGCACCGGCGCCACATCAACAGAATCACCCACTTAGAGGACAGCCAAGGCAACCCAGTTAAAGAACACTCTCAAATTGAGGCTGAGTTGATCAACTACTACCAGGACCTTCTAACGGAAACCAAGGAGGACAAAACGACAACCATCCAAAGATTCACCAGACACATACCCTCGTTGGTAACCTCCGAGCAAAACGTTGCATTAACACAGCCCATCACCCAAGAGGAAGTGGATCAAGCAGTAAAAACCATGCCTCCCGGAAAGGCCCTAGGCCCGGATGGGTTCACTACTGATTTTTTCCACCACTGCTGGGACCTGGTCAGGAAAGAAGTATAAGAAGTAGTAGAGGAATCGAGAGCATCAGGCTTAGTCCTACTGGCTCTCAATGCCACCTTTCTCACCCTCATTCCGAAAGAAGAAAGAGTCACAAACCCTAAAAATCTCAAACCCATCGCCCTCTGCAATGTTATCTACAAAATCATAATGAAGGTAGTAGCCAATCGACTCAAACCCATTTTGACACATGTCATCTCCAAGGAACAGGTAGGGTATGTAGAAGGCAGACAAATCATGGATAGCATCATCCTGGCTCACGAGGTCATCCACTCCCTCAAGACTTCAAGGACCCCAGGTATGCTAATCAAACTTGACCTTTCAAAAGATTTCGGTAGAGCCAGCTGGCAATATCTTCGAGCTATCTTAGAATATTTTGGTTTCGATCAGTGTTGGGTGAATTGGATCCTAAATCTCACCTCCTCAGCCTTCTTCTCCATCCTAGTAAATGGAGTCCCATCCAAACCTTTTTCACCTTATAGGGGCATCAGGCAACGGGACCCCCTCTCTCCCTTCTTGTTTGTAATTATGGTGGAAGGCCTGGGAAGGTATATCAAGGCAGCAGTCACCGATGGTTCCCTCAAAGGCCTTCCATTACACAACATTTAGCCATCACCCTCTCATAGTCAATTTTTTGATGACACCCTCCTTCTAAACTCCCCTACGGTCCGGGAGGCAAACCAGCTCAACTCCATCCTCTCTGACTTTACTGAAGCCTCAGGAATGTCCCTCAACTTAGACAAATCCAAACTATACTTTTTTAACACACCAGCTTCTATTCAACTCCATATCTCCAGACTTCTAGGAATACCCAGGAGCTCCCTTCCGTCCAACTATCTAGTTGTTCCCTTCATAGGAGCAGCTGCCAGATCCATTTCCTGGGATAGCCTTCTCGTTTCCATCTCCAACAGGCTAAGCAATTGGACCTTCAGACCCCTCAATATTGCCTCTCGGCTGGTCCCCCTCAAGTCCATATTGCAGGCCCTACCTACCTATCTCTTCACCGCCTTGGCTTCTCCTAAACAAGTTATCAGAGCCATAAGAAACCTCCAGCGAAACTTCCTCTGGCATGGTCACCAACCCAACAAGAAATGGGCTCTAGTAAACTGGGACAAACTCTGCATGCCAAAAATCCAAGGAGGATTGGGACTTCAGGATCTAGGGAACCTTAATCAAGTAATGGGAGCCAAAATCTGGTGGCGATGGCTAAAAACTCCAACAGCTGCCTGGGCACAAATGTGGAAACAAAAGTATGCCCCCCTCACACCAGATAATCAGCTAATCAGGCACAATAATCGAATTCAGGGTTCCAATATCTAGAACACAGCCTGGAAAAATCGCACATTGGTCCAAAACCATTCCTTTTGGGAGGTCCGAAATGGAGAAAATACCATGTTCTGGCAGGACTCATGGAAGCAATTCAAACCATGGATGATTTTAGGGGCTAAATTTTGCTCGTGGGCTAATTTTCCATGGTTTTTCCAAAAACGAGATTCGTTATTTTAAAAATAAATTGCCCAAATTCTATAGGATAAAATTATTTTACCCTAAAAATCACCAAAATTTTATAAAAACTATATAAAATCCTTAGAAATTTGAATATTTTTACAAAAATATCGCCAAACATTTATAGTTGGTACATGAAGGATTAGTAAGATTCGCCAAGGTTTCTACATTTTAAAATAAATTTCCATCCTTAAAATCATCCTTGATTCAAACCCCTGAACAAAATGGAGGAGCTATCCAATCTCAAAAGAGCTCTCAATTAGCACACCTCCCTAAGGGTTAAGGACCTTTGGAAACCTCAAGAGCAAAAGCATCTATGGCGTCAATGGAAAATTTCTAATCAAGATCTCGGAGTCCCAGAAAACCTCAATCTGCAGAGCTGGCAATTTCAAGCTAACCGTCGGAAAATACCCAAAAGAGAAGGGTCGGAGATCCTAAGATGGGGGTATTCCACAGCTGTAACTTTCACAATAAAATAAGATTACTTCCTACAGGGAAATCACCAAGAAAAAAACAAGGAGCCCATATGGAGCAAAGTCTGGAACCCCGCCCTCTGGCCTAAGGTCTCCACCTTCCTGTGGCTGGTGGTGCACAACTGAGCCTTAACCTGGGACAACCTAAGAAAAAGAAGCTTCATTGGACCATCTCTATGCATTCTTTGCTATCAACAAGAGGAAACCAAATAACATCTCTTCAATGAATGCCACTACAGCCAACAAATATGGGACCAAGGAGCGCAAATAATGCGCAAATCCAACCAACATCGGAGCAACATCAATGACACAATCGAGAATTGGGACCATATCACCTACAATACCCCACTTATGAATCACATATGGCAGCTTCTACCAGGATTCATTCTCTGGAAAATTTGGAAAGAACAGAACAAGCGAAATTTCCACTCCCAAGCTTCCACACCGGAAGCCACCTGGGAGAAAATCAACTCACTAATTAAGGAAACAATCAGAAGTAAATCATGGAAATAAGAGGATCTTAACTGCAACTCAGAGGAACAGTACATTCTTCAAAGATGGAAGCCCATTCTAATCAATCAACCAGTACCAAGGATGCACAAGCACCAATAGACTAGTCCAACCACCTGGTCCCCCCCTCCAGCAAATTTCATAAAAATAAATTTTGATGGGGCCTCCAAAGGCAACCTAGGAACAACAGGATATGGAGCAGTACTCAGAAATTCAAATGGAGATATCCTTGGTCTCATTGCTGGCTTCCTATGGGAAACAACCAACAATGTGGAAGAACTAACAAGACTATTGAGGGGTCTCCAAGCAGCTATGGACAAAGATCACCACAAGATTATCTTGGAGTGGGACTCACAAATTGTCATCAAGTTAACCACCAAGATTCTCCACGGAAGCCATCCTTCAAAAATATCATCAAGTTGGTGACTCTCTGGATTGCTAGAGGACTTTACCCGCCTCCTCCAACCCCATCTCAGCATCACACCCTCCCACGTGAAGTGAGATGCAAATAGGATAGCGGATTGCCTAGCAAACTAAGTAGTCAAAATGGGAGTCGAACACTTCTGTTGGGAGGCCCACATCTCAGAAGACTCAAACATCTCCACTCAATGCCAAACCTTAGCCACCAGAGACCTACAATCCCCGGATGGGGTGCCACGTCGCAAACCGAAGCCACGTGGGATAACGTCGGGACGTAGTATTAATGCATCCACCGACAACCATCTACTCAGTCATTAACCGAGCATGAATCTGCGCAGCCATACCCAGGCGACGAGCCCCCTCACACAAGTGAATGGTATAGAGCACCAACACACTCAGCAGCAAGCCTTAATGGCTATGGCGATCGCGGTTTCCCTCCTCCTTATCACCCGAGTTGACAGAACAGAGTGACATTCGCCCATCGCAGAGTTCATTCCACCAGAGCAGCAGTTTGAGGTCCCGTCGAAGCTCTGGAGAAGAGCATTCCATTCACAAGGAACCTTGGTCACTACCAGGGTCTCCACCATGCCCAGAACAAGAGGTAAACTGCCCAGGGGTGCCACTTGGTACATAGCTGAATCTTGACGCCAGAGACAGAAAAAATTTGAGTAGGCGTTGGCCATGGCATCCATCCGAAGGCGCAAGAAACCACGAACGCCTCCAATGGCGTACGTGGAAGATATTACCTTGGAGGATGCCATGCAGAGCTATCCCAGGCTCCCTCTATTCATAGTCCCGAACAATTGGAATCCACCCACAGATTTTGGCTCAGATGACAAGCCTCCGCCTGCGGGCTTTCCACTTGGTCCCAAAGCCAACAGTCCAGAGGAGAATTTCACCGCTTGTTATGTAGAAGAAGAGACCCCATCCCACACCCAAGGCAACAGAGACTCACCACCTAGTGCACCTATGGAGGCAGCGACCCAGTTTTCCAACTGACTGGCACATGCAAGTGAGGGCGCAACAGGGCCCATTCCCCTAGCCTCCATCGACAGCCATGGGCAGGAACAACAACTCTTCGTCGACTCAGGGTACCTCGCTCCCATCTTCGATTTGAGGAGTCTGCTGGATGACCAGGTCTTTCACCTCGTCCGAATTAATCATTTTCCTCAGCCTCAGCCTCAGCCTCTAGACTTCATGATGAGGCTAAGTCGCTAGTTTCTTAAGATGGGGGCTAAGTACCAACCATCCATGTGTTATGTGTTGGGACATCGCAAGCATATTTCTCTATGGTTCAAGCTTGTGTAAAAATGAAACCACTTTAGTTCCCTCTAGTTCAAGCTTGCGTAAAAATGAAACCAGGTCCAAGCATAGTTTTGTTTTGTTTTAAATCTTGTGTAAAAATGAAAACAATCCTAAGCTTAGTCTTAGTTCTTTCCCATGCTCGTAAATACATGAGAATAAGTTACCGAGATTAGTCTTTGTTCTTTCTCGTGCTCGTAAATCAATGAGAATGTAACCGAGTATACTTTTATGACTTTTTCGGACTCATAAAGGCTATACAAAAAAGGAACCCCCTAGAGTTCTCTTTAATCTCTTTTTAGACTCTCTAAACATGAAAAGATTGCCGAGCGATCTTGTTATTTTCACGATCTTTAAAGTATTTGAAGAAAACATCTATTGAGCGATAGTTTATCTCTTTTTCGGTCTCATCAGACTATTCTATGAAAAATGAACTAAGAGAGTTCTCTTTTAAGTGTTTTTCTAGACTCTATAATCATGAAAAACCTTTGAGTTTTCTATCTTTGGACTCATTAAACAAACATCGAAAGGCCCACATGGGACCAAACAACTCCTTCCTAGGGTTCGTTAAACATACTCCAAGAGACTCGTCCGAAGGATGAGCTTATATCAACAAGCATATGTTATCCTCCTCAAGCTTGTGTAAAAATAAAGAGGTACTCGCCAGAAATGGTGGGGGGAAAATTTGGAAAGAAATGTATCTAAAACTGTATTTTGTGGAAGAGTCACTTTTGAACATGACACCCTTTCACTCGCTTTGTGTCTAGGTTGGAAAATCCACTTGTCTCCTGATCATACTCCTTTATAAGATTACAAATTGGTCTGTGATCCCTATTGTTGAGTCAGTGTTTCCAAAACAATTGTCGTGTCGTCAATATGTTCAAAATGAAGTTCAACCCGAAGAACCTTATATTGCGTCGGCCATTTCTATAGTCCTTAAGCCTTCTATTGCATCGACCATCCCTGAGTCAGTCCTGAATCACTTGTTACTATGATCTACATCAAATCTTGTTACCTGTTTCGTGTCATTGATGTGGGATACATTAAGGCCCTCCTGTGACGAGCCTTTTCCTGTCGACTTAAAATCATTATCCAAGAATTAGACTTAGAAACTAATTGGTACCTTGGAACTTGCATGCCTCAATGGAAGGTTTCCACACTTTCGACAGTGGGTTTTCATTATCGACCCCTGATCGAGAGATTCCATCGAGTGTTCGATCTCAGCTCATTGATTCACATTCGTTGGATTGTACCAGAGTACCTTGGGAGTCATTGACATTAATGGTTATTTACCTCGCACTTGTTAATGGTATACACTAATGACCGGTAATCAAGTGGTTTCTACCATCTTCGACTTCAATACATGTATTCGCATGGTTAGATTCATACTATAGAGTGATAGAGATGAAGTCCCTGGATATTTTTCTGACAGATCCAGGTTGCGTTGGAGTATATTCAGTGTATTGTTGCATAGATTCACATTGTATGTTTGGTGGCTATGTTCAAATTTGAGTCTTTAACACATAGATCCACAGTGTATGTTTGGTGGCTATGTTTAGATTTGAGTCATATTGGCATGGATCCACAGTGTATGTTTGGTGGCCATGACCTTTCTTACTTGACATGGATCTTCACATAAATCTTAAGTCATTTGTATTCTGAGTATGGGAATGCCTACCTCAGTGATGATATATTATTTTACTGTATTTCCTTGTTTGTTGCCAGGTTTCCGACTGACTGTTCCTTGTTCCCTACACACACTCGACAAAGTATTTCAGCTATCACTATGTTCTAACTTCATACTTTGGGGGGCTCTCTGTTACACATTATTTTCGTCATCCCTATGACTGTTAATGATGTAAACCTATACGTTTGGTTCAGAGGGGTCAGTGGCCTAAGTTCCTGAAGAGAGAAGGGAGAAGAACTTTTTCTGAGAAAAGAAGTTGTATTTTCCTATGTAAAAACCCTATAAAAAGGAAGTTCGTAGGCTGCTTATGTATTAGGGTGTGAGAATGCTTGATTCTCACGGGCTGCCCACACTTAGGGTGTGAACTGTTCACAAGTTGCACTATAAGCAGGGTGCGAGAATGCCTACATGTGGGAAAAATGAGCATTTTCTCGAATCTTCTAGAATGAGAAACTTCCATGGTGAGGTGGCATCCGAATGGTCTGGAACTTACTCACTTTCATGATTTAGTGGGA
The DNA here is from genome assembly GCA_010110895.2 of Picea sitchensis. Lineage (NCBI taxonomy): Eukaryota > Viridiplantae > Streptophyta > Pinopsida > Pinales > Pinaceae > Picea > Picea sitchensis. The sequence continues at coordinate 13,561 of SNQJ01S0045419.1, read as the reverse complement.
TCATCCTAACCTCCTCACCTTATCCTCTTCAACTTATAAAAGGAGAGGAACTCTCATGGAGAAAGCTTAGCTTTGGTTGGCTTGGAATTATTAGCTTGGTTAGAGTGGCTTTGAGATTTGCTTTATCAAGATAGATTGTGAGTAGCTATCAGATCCATGGTTTCAGAATCCTTGGAGAAAGAAGTGTGTGGGGAACAAAAGACAGTTGGAAGGGACCTTACGACATCAAGGCCATGGTTGTAATATCTCTTTCACATTTAATATGATATAGT